>SZWC01018915.1:0-27621 GCA_023375785.1 Penium margaritaceum | reverse complement strand
AAGTAGGGCGCAAGTAGGGCGCAAGTAGGGCGCAAGTAGGGCGCAAGTAGGGTGCAAGAAGGGCGCAAGTAGGGCACAAGTAGGGCGGAAATAGGGCGCAACTAGGGCGCAAGTAGGGTGCAAGTAGGGCGCAAGTAGGGAAGAAGTGGGGCGCAAATAGGACGCAAGTAGGGCGCAAGTAGGGCGCAAGTAGAACGCAAGTAGGGCGCAAGTAGGACGCGAGTAGGACGCTAGTATGGCGCAAGTAAGGGGCAATTAGAGCGCAAGTAGGGCACAAGGAGGGCACAAGTAGGGCGCACATAGGGCGCAAGTAGGGCGCAAGTAGGGCGCATGTAGGGCGCAAGTAGGGGGCAAGTAGGGCGCAAGTAGGGTGCAAGGAGGGCACAAGTAGGGCGCAAGTATGGCGCAAGTAGGGCACAAGTAGAGCGCAAGTAGGGTGCAAGTAGGGCGCAAATAGGGCACAAGTAGGACGCAAGTTGGGCGCAAGTAGGGCGCAAGTAGGGCGCAAGTAGGGTGCAAGTAGGGCGCAAGTAGGGCACGAGTAGGGCGGAAGTAGGACGCAAGTAGGACGCAAGTAGGGCGCAAGTAGGGCGCAAGGAGGGCGCAAGTAGGGTGCAAGTAGGGCGCAAGTAGGGCACGAGTAGGGCGGAAGTAGGACGCAAGTAGGACGCAAGTAGGGCGCAAGTAGGGCGCAAGGAGGGCGCAAGTAGGGTGCAAGTAGGGCGCAAGTAGGGCACGAGTAGGGCGGAAGTAGGACGCAAGTAGGACGCAAGTAGGGCGCAAGTAGGGCGCAAGGAGGGCGCAAGTAGGGTGCAAGTAGGGCGCAAGTAGGGCACGAGTAGGGCGGAAGTAGGACGCAAGTAGGACGCAAGTAGGGCGCAAGTAGGGCGCAAGGAGGGCGCAAGTAGGGTGCAAGTAGGGCGCAAGTAGGGCACGAGTAGGGCGGAAGTAGGACGCAAGTAGGACGCAAGTAGGGCGCAAGTAGGGCGCAAGGAGGGCGCAAGTAGGGTGCAAGTAGGGCGCAAGTAGGGCACGAGTAGGGCGGAAGTAGGACGCAAGTAGGACGCAAGTAGGGCGCAAGTAGGGCGCAAGGAGGGCGCAAGTAGGGTGCAAGTAGGGCGCAAGTAGGGCACGAGTAGGGCGGAAGTAGGACGCAAGTAGGACGCAAGTAGGGCGCAAGTAGGGTGCAAGTGGGGCGCGAGTACGGCACAAGTACCGTGCAAGTAGGGGGCAAGTAGGGCGCAAGTAGGGCGTAAAGAGGGCACAAGTAGGGCGCAAGTAGGGCGCGAGTGGGGCGCAAGTAGGGCGCAAGTAGGGCGCAAGTAGGGCGCAAATAGGGCGCAATAATGGCGCAAGGAGGACAGATAGGTAGCAAGTAGGGCGCAAGCAGGGCGCAAGTAAGTAGGGCAGAACTGGGGCTCAAGTAGGACTCAACGAGGGTGCAAGTAGTGCGCAAGTGCGCCATTCGTGTCCTAGTTTCGGCTCCCTAGCATCGAGAGGAATAGGGTGTGCCTTTGCGAGATAAAAATGGGCACGACACCAAGACTTCCTGGGATGTCACTTATCCTAGTACTATTCTGGCCCATGGGCGCTTATCTACGTAGTTTGAATGGGATCGGGAGTAGTAGCCTAGGTATGATCGTACCACGCTTTGAAAGGGATGGACCGATAATGTCACACGTGCGTGAGCGGGCACGGCGATGCAACGTGAAGGAGCAGAATGGGCACGTCGATGCATTGTATTTCTACACGAGGAGGAGGGGAGGGGGTGTGGGAGGGATGACGGAGGTGCGCGCATGGCAATGGTTTGGGGATCGGGCAGCACGAGAGTGGGTTGAAACAAGAGCGGGAGACAAACCCGCATGCATTCCCAAGAGCAAATATCTTGTCAGGGGAGAGGGGAGGGGAGGGGAGGGGAGGGGAGTTCCCGGAGGAAGAAATCGGTAAAACAGAGGCTGAACCTTGGTGGATCGTAGCAGCAAGGCTACTATGCCACTTACAGTACCCCGTTCTGGTTTAAGTTGTCAGTAAATGATTTATCTCCCCGAACATTTGGAATTGGTCCAGAGAAATCACGACATATGCTCTCGGAGGCGTACAGGGGCCCCTTTTTTGAGTCGGGAAACACCCGTGGAGGTAAAAAGTGCCGCTTCGAGCATGGACTCTGACTTGGAGGCGTTCAGTCATAATCATACACATGGTAGCTTTGCGCCAGTGGCTTTTTAGCCAAGCGCAACTACCAATTATGTGAATCAACAGTTCCTCTCGTACTAAGTTGAATTACTGTTGCCGCACCAGATCATCAGTAGGGTAAAACTAACTTGTCTCACGACGGTCCAAACCCAGCTCATGTTCCCGATTGGTGGGTGAACAATCCAACACTTGGTGAACTATGCCTTACAACGATAGGAAGAGCCGACATCGAAGAATCAAAAAGCAACGTCCCTATGAACGCTTGGCTGCCACAAGACAGTTATCCCAGTGGTAACTTTTTTGACACCTCTACCTTCAAATCCCAAATGACTAAAGGATCGATAGGCCATGCTTTCACAGTTTGTATTCGTACTCAACATCAAAATCAAATGAGCTTTTACCCTTTTGTTATTTGTTTGGAGTCACATTTTGGGTCGGCGGAAATTCTCGCCCCTTACTCTCGGATACTCTCGAGACGCGTGCCCAGAGGTCCTGCGTCGTATGCTCCAGGGCGCATGGGTTGGAAATATCGAGCGAGAGTTGGGTCATCGATGTCAACACAGGCGTGCAAAGTGCGTATGGATGCGTTTTCTCGATTTCGGGTCGGCAGAGTACCTCCATAGAGAGTACTCTGTAGGTTCCTTAAGCAGCTATGGATCCCATAAGGGAAGCGGGAGTGTGAACCTTGACTGACACCTGCACAGATTCGTGAGACAAGAGGTAGCAATTTGATCTTGAACGAGTCAGGGCTTGGGCTTGCATTCAGTAAGACGGCACAAGATTAGATTAAGAGATTACTTTGTCACAGTGCGACTAGTCCCTCCGATACACCACTATTTTACATCCACCAGATCTAGCTCTCTAAGTTTCCCTCTACCTCACTCTCTCGGACTCCGCGCGGTGCGTCAGGCACACCGTGGGTCCCGTCCTTCATCACACACACACCAGACTACTTCATTTCCCTACTCTATTACTGCTTCTTCCTCTACTCCGCGGCTTGGATGCATGCGATCTTGTATTCTTCCTTGACTCTTCGTCTTCGCGCGGTGCGTCCTCCCGGTTCTCCTCCTTGATTGCCGCTGCCCACCCTGGGCTCTCATTGGCCGAGTCCCTTCCTGGCATCCGGTTTTGCCGACGTGTGTCTTTGCACATTCCATGCTCATGTTTCATTCCCACTTGTCTGTGGCTTGGTCCATGTTCTCTTTCCACCGCGGATTCTTGCCCTGCTGTCCCGCCCCTTCTTGGCTCCTCCGCGGCCATCATTTCCAATAGCCCTATAAGGGTCACCGTTGATTTTTGCTTCCTGGCGGCAACTTTCCTTGCCTCTTAACCTTCACCGCTTCCGGATTCTGCGCCACCCCACGCTCTATCGCAGTCTTGTTGTGGGAGCGAGCATGCCTTGCGCGTTCTTTGGTGCTCCTTGGCCTCCCCTTCATCCTCCTCTGCGGATCTCAGATCGCGGCCGCCACTTTTCGCGAACTTGTGGGCTGCGGCAATTTCCTTCCGCGGATCCATCTTCTCCTCAGCGGAGATGCGGTGGATCTCCGCGTGACACTGATGCCCTGAACCCCCCCTTTTGAAGACTCTGTCCCAAAGTCTCATCAGCGCAACAGGCGTGTGAACTTTTTGTGGGGACCCGGCCGCTACCGTCGCTGGCAAGGGCGGCAGTAGGTCTCCACCTCTTCGTCCTCCCGTTGATATCTCGCGGGGTCAGTCGTGCGGAGCGTGGTTCCCCAAGGGGATCCAAGCGGAGCCGAATCTGGCCTTGGCAACGATGAGAGGTAGCTCGGGTTGGCGCCATCAGCACGGGACGTGTACGCAGAAAGTGTTGCATGACCCAAGCCGATCTCAATGAGAGCGGGAGCTATGCGGGGTGTTTTTTGGATGGGCCATTACTGGCTTCACCGAGAAACGACCTGTACTGCACCGCCTCCGGGCTCTTTGGCTTGGGATGGAGAGAGGGATCTTGTGTTGCTACGCATTACGTATTAGGTAACCTAACACGTTACACATCTATCAAGGGGGATGCATTCCACATCCGTGGCAATGCGCTCTACCGAGGGAGTGTGCAACGGACGCCTGTGCGCGCAAGGCCTTGTTGTGTTCCATTCTTTGGTGCACCTTGAGGGATTCCTTGATAATGTGTGCGGTCCGGAAAGAATCTCAACGGGTGCAGCGGATCGCCTCCAAACCACACGCGGTGCCGGGAGCCAGGAGCAAGCCCTCGGCTCGCGTAGTGTGCTCTTGCTCACTTCGTTGATGCCTGGAACTTTGAAAGCCATCCGTCCTTCCTTCAAGGGAGGAGCGGCCGGGTCAGGCCCGCGTCACTTGCACGACTCACAAGGTCGAACGGGTACGCGGTGCCTGCTCCTGTAAAGAGCTACCTGGTTGATCCTGCCAGTAGTCATATGCTTGTCTCAAAGATTAAGCCATGCATGTCTAAGTATGAATGCTTTTATACTGCGAAACTACAAATGGCTCATTAAATCAGTTCTAGTTTATTTGATGGTACCTACTACTTGGATAACCGGAGTAATTATAGAGCTAATACGTGCACCAACTCTTGACTCTTGGAAGGGAAGCATTTATTAGATAAAGGGCCAATCCAAGCTTGCTCGGCATTGCGGTGATTCATAATAACTCCAAGAATCGCATGGTCTTGCGCCGGTGATGTTTCATTCAAA
Source organism: Penium margaritaceum (assembly GCA_023375785.1). Classification (NCBI taxonomy): domain Eukaryota; kingdom Viridiplantae; phylum Streptophyta; class Zygnematophyceae; order Desmidiales; family Peniaceae; genus Penium; species Penium margaritaceum. Next base: position 22,744 of record SZWC01018915.1, on the reverse strand, counting down.
TTTCTGCCCTATCTACTTTCGATGGTAGGACAGAGGCCCACCATGGTGGTAACGGGTGACGGCGAATTAGGGTTCGATTCCGGGGAGGGAGCCTGAGAAACGGCTACCACATACAGGGAAGGCAGCAGGCGCGCAAATTACCCAATCCTGATACATGGAGGTAGTGACAATAAATAACAATACTGGGCTCTACGAGTCTGGTAATTGGAATGAGTACAATCTAAATCCCTTAACAAGGATCTATTGGAGGGCAAGTCTGGTGCCAGCAGCTGCTGTTTACCAGCTCCAATAGCGTATATATAAGTTGTTGCAGTTAAAAAGCTTGTAGTTGGATTTTGGGTCGGAGGATTCGGTCTGCCGATAGGTTGATACTGTCTCCTTCATCCTTCTTGCCGGGGATGCGCTCTGGCCTTAATTGGCTGGGGAGTGGAGTCGGCTATGTTACTTTGAACGAATTAGAGTGTTCAAAGCAGGCCTAAGCTCTAAATACATTAGCATGGAATAACGTGATAGGTCTTTGGTCCTATCGTGTTGGTAAACGGGACCGGAGTAATGATTAATAGGGACAGTTGGGGGCATTTGTATTTCATTGTCAGAGGTGAAATTCTTGGATTGATGAAACACGGACTTGTCGAAAGCATTTTCCAAGGATGTTTTCATTGATCAAGAACAAAAGTTGGGGGCTCGAAGACAATCAGAAACCATCCTAGTCTCAACCATAAACGATGCCGAGTAGGGATTGGAGGATATTACGTTGATGACTCCGCCAGCATGTCGGGTGGAGATCCACCGCATCTCCGCTGAGGCGAAGATGGATCCACGAAAGGAAATCGCCGCGACCCACAAGTCTGCGGAAAGTGGCGGCTGCGATCAGAGATCCGCGGAGGAGGATCATGGGGAGGCCGCGGAGCACCGGAGAATGCGCAAGGCATGCTGGCTCCCGCAACAAGACTGCGATAGAGCGTGGGGTGGCATGGAATCCAAAAGCGGTGAAGGAAAAGAGGCGGGGAATGTTGCCGCCAGGAAGCAAAAATTGACAATAACCCTTCTACGGCTATTGGAAATGATGGCCGCGGAGAAGCCAAGAAGGGGCGAGACAGCAGGGCAACTATCCGCGGTGGAAAGAGAACATGGACCGAGCCGCGGAGAAGTGGGAATGAAGCAGGAGCGTTGAATGTGCAAAAACACACGTCGGCAGAACCGGATGTCAAGAAGGGACTCGGCCAACGAGAGTCCAGGGTGGGCAGCGGCAATGAAGGAGGAGAACTGGGAGGACGCACCGCGCAAAGATGAAGATTCAAGGAAGAATACAAGACCGCGTGCATCCAAGCCGCAGAGTATAGGAAGAAGCAATAGTAGAGTAGGGAAATGAAGTAGCCTGGTGTGTATGTGATGAAGGACGAGACCCGCGGTGCGCCTGACGCACCGCGCGGAGTCCGAGAGAGTGTGGTAGAAGGAAACTTAGAGAGCTAGAGTTGGTGGACATAAAGTAGTGGTGTAGCGGAGGAACTATTCGCGTTGTGACAAAGTAATCTCTTAATCTAATCTTGTGCCATCTGAATGAATTCAAGCCCAAGCCCTGACTTGTTCAAGATCAGATTGCTACCTCCTGTCTCATGAATCCGCATAAGTGTCAGTCAAGGTTCACACTCCTACTTCCCTTATGGGATCCGCAGCTACTTAAGGAACCCAAAGAGTGCTCTCCGCGGAGGTACTCCGCGGAGGATGAATTCTCCCCCTCCGAGTGTGCTCACGTCTTACTACTTGATCCGCTTCTAATCTTGGGTCCAACAAGGATTCCGCTAAGCATTGTCACCACCAGGGAACGCAAGTAGGGTGAACGGTGCTGCCGGCGACTCCGCGGCCTTGCGCATGGCCACGGAACAGGGTTCCGCAGGCTGAGGAGTCAGAGGCCACGAGGTGGCAGACTCTCGTGTTGGTAAGGAGCGAGTCGCGGAGCACTACCCACACGCCAGATCTCTAGGGTGTGAAACGTCCGCAGAATATCAGGAAAGGCAGCGGAGAAGCAGCAAACAAGTGCTACACGGAACCGCGAAACGAGAGAGTCGCGGAACAAACCAGGCGCGGAACCAAAGAGCGCGGAAAGAAAGTAGTGCGTGGCAAAACTCGGGGTATCAGTGTCATGGTGCGGTGAGCTTGGACAGGTCTTCACTCTTCGCCAGCAGAACAGCACATGCTCTCATATTCAGTCATACACGTCGGTAGCCAGCTTCGTGCATCGGGACACGCGGAGGCGGCACTAGCAGTATTCACAGCAAACTCCCACACGCCACTTCCTGCCGCGGTGAGCAGCCATACAGGCAGGCAGTAGGGACACTTCGCCCACACCCTCTTGCACGCCCGTCAGTTCGGCGCGGATCCACTAGGACAGCACGAAAGAGTTACCAAGTGGTTGGAATAGCTAATATAGCGGTGCATCATGAACGCACTGCAGGACCGCGTGGAGGTGGAAAGCGTACACAGCCAAGATGTTCGCGGAACCCACCCGCTCCAGGCCAACGACTCTATGGAGCACAGGTGGTTTTCCAATGTGCCACCGCCACCAGACGGACTCTCCAAGACCGGGAGATCCCTAGCATACAAAGCACCAGTCTACCAGCGGCGAGGCGAAAGGCAGCCGCCATGGGCCATACAGGAGGATCACCTGCCATCCGCGCCCCTAGCACGGATAAAAAGATTGCCGCCTCCATATCTCTCCAGGGAGCCAACCTTGGGGACTGCTCACCGCCACCAGCAGTAGCTGGGATACATGCCGGCGGAACAATCACCTTTAGCAAACGGAGCAAGGGGGTGAGGCAACAACTACAAGGAGTATGCACCGAACAGTTGGACATGCCGCCTGCCATGCCAGAAACAGAGCAGCAGCCCCACCCACCCACAGCAGAACAGGCAGCGGTGGATCATGCAGCCGGAGCTGGACTATCCAGTACGATGGAAGAGGCATGCCTCCAGGTGAATCCGCGATCGACTTCCATGGACACCCCTGTAACACCAGGTGGGAGGGCAACGGCGAGTCACAACCCACTATCCATGGGATGGCAAGGGACACCACAGGGGGAACAGAGAGGGGGGATGGTGCATCAACCCCTCATGGCTACGTAGCCAATGCACGCAACCCAGTAGCCACTCACAGGGCCCCAGCCTCAGCCCAGCCAAGGATTGCATGGGACTTTACCGTACGCGGGGCCTGTAACAACCTCCTCTACCACAGCCCCGCCAGGTTGGATGAAGATGGGCACATGGGCCACGCCCTCCGCGGCAGGAGTAACGCCGCATTCTCCTATGCAGCAGACACCGCCACAGCAACCGCCAGTCTCCATGACAGCGCAACTGATGCCCGTGACGGTTGGACACCCAGTCTATCATGAGCAGCCAATGGATACCGCGCCAGCTGGAATTGCGGTCCATACCCCACCACCTACCAGCCAGGTAGAGACGATTGTGTCCCACTCCGCCTATCCTGTGCTCCCACCAAATCCAGGGACCGCTGCAACCCCTGCAGTACCTACTACCATCCCTCTCTACCACAGTGCAGTGTCACACCCTCTACCTCAGGGCTACTGGCTACCAGGTCCTACCGCCCCTACCGCACCGAACACACAGACACCGCCCCTTGGGAATACCTTCTACTCCACACCCTACATGACGCAGGGGACCCATGCGACTCATTACTATACCCTTTCGGAGGCGGCTCCAATGGACAACCCCACACCAGCACCCTAGGCGCAGCCACAGACTAGCCACGTGGGCTATTGAGCGGCCGTAGCCACATATACGCTCCCCGCGGTGACATCCATGGCTAACCAAAACACTTTGCCCAAGCTACAGTACGTACGTGTGCAACCAGCTCACATTCCGCGGCTGGAAATCTTCTATGGGACTCCTGAAGAGGACCCATGGACATGGTTGAAACAGGTCACTATACATGCAAGCATAGGGCGGATCCCACCAGATCTATGTCTGGCCATCGCGGAGCTCCATCTGCAGGGCGCTGGGGAGGACTGGTACAATGCACGAGCACCGTTTAACTCCTTCGAGGACTTTGACAACGCACTTATCACGTGTTTCAAACGGCTGACCAAGGAAGAAGCACTCCGTAAGATTGGAAAGGACGTCATGCAGAAGGACACCAACATCCACAGGTTTTTGGATCAGTTCCTCACTTGGGCATCAGTCGCAAAGATCCCTCAAGGAGAAGGACTCTCGCTATGGGTCCTTCTGCAGACTCTCATCCGCGCACTCCTCGATGAGATCACCAGTCTGATGATCCATGAACGCTACCAGTCTCTGCAGGATGCGGTTTAGGAAGACATGGCCATTTCTACACGACAGCGATCTATGCAACAGCATCAAGGAGGAGATTTGAATACTCTCGCACCAGCAACACAAACCTCTCCACCCAAGCCAAATGCATGTTATACCTGCCGGAGTCTGGAGCACATAGTTTGAGATTGCCCGCACAAACGACAGGGTGCTCCGCGTACTGACCCCATGCAACAGGACCCTTTGGTGCAGTAGTGGCAGCAGTAGTATAATCAGCCACGGCAAGACCAGCAGCATCAGCAACAGACGCAAGTTGGGCGGCAGGCACCATATCATCAGATCCAGACTGCCTCGGGCGGGCAAGGTATTTTGCCTAACCCACATGCATCCGCGAACTCTACAAGTAAAGCTCGTAACGTCAAGCTGGGGCTGCTGATGGCGGATGACGAGACCACAGAATTGCCTCCCACTACGGCGGAGACCACCCAAATCGCACGAGCCCAATAATTAGGTTTGCGTAGATGGGATGTACACATGGCAGCTAGAGTATAAGAGGATCTGCGGCACAAGGCGGAGGCCACGGAGGAGTAATTCCAGGAGGCAGTTGTCAACCGCACCGTCATGCCGGAGAAACGACGACAGACAAAACCACCACTAGCAGTGGAAAAGCAACCTGCCCCATCTCCTCAGACACCCACCACAGCTCCAGCGGTCGCGGAGGGAAGCAACGACCCCATCCAACGCCTATTTACCACCCCCATTGCGGAATTCAACTTTTTTGAGTTCCTCTGCATTCATCCTGAGATTGTGCCGCAGCTGAAGGAGGAGTTTGCCAGGGCCAATCAACGCCTCCAAGCTCTGGGCATCTCCTTCAACTAAACCACGACTACATTCGACATACAGAACTCCCGCCGTGCGGTGTCTGACCTTTCATTAGCATTAAGCCTCACGGAATAAGAGTGGGGATGGGCACCACAGCCCTTGGAACCGCCGCGAAGGGATGACAGCCACTACGAGGTTGCGTGCTATATGGTTTGGATCTGTGGGAGGAAGTTCCTGGCCATCATCGACACAGGTGCCACTCACACAACTATGGCGTTCTGCGTCCTTCTGGTGGTCCGATGGGCAGACCGCATCCTCCCCACGCGCCGCCTTTTCACCAACTCAGCGGGCGGAATGGCCTATGGAGATGGGGAAGTTGACGGCCTACCCATGCAGGTGGGATCCCTCTATGAACCGTTGAACGTCCAAGTCGTGCAAGCCATAACGTATGACGTGCTCCTGGGCATGGATTACTTGGTAAAGCAAAGGGCCAACCTTCTCTTCTCCCTTTGAATTATGCAACTCAGCTCTGCATCCGGGGAAGAAATATTTTGCCCCATCACCATCGGCGACATGGTCGCGGTGATTGTAACCGGCGGCGAATCATTCTCCCTCTTGGATGCGGCGGCAGAGGACTCTCGGTCTCATGCAGGCAGGTTCCCATCTATCACAGCTAATTTGCTTGACGCAGAACAGGTCACAGCAGGCGAATGACAAGAACTCGCGGAGGAGTCAACCAAGCCCGGAGTGCAGACCAACCTCCTGGGGCTGTGGGAGAGTAGACAACGAGTCCTAGGAGATGGACATCCACTTGAGAAACAGGAGGAGTTCTACCCACTCCGCAAAACAGCAGCACCACCACCACCACGGTGGGATCACATGCTCCACTCACGACTTTCTCCCGCACAAAAGCAGGATTTCTGCGACCTGCTGGACGCATTCGCGGACATCTTCGCTGGGTCCACAGTTGATCTGGGGGCCGTGGAGGCCCTCTACGTCATCTACATGGGGGATTCCGCGCCCACAAAGCAGAAGGTGCGGCGTACCCCCCCCTGAAACAGGAAAGTATTATCACGGAGGGGCTCGCAGAGCTCAAGGCGCAAGGGATGATCGTCCCAATCGTCAGCCGCTGGCGTGCCCACTTGGTTGTCGTGGGGAAACTAGACGGATCCAAGCAATTTTGTGTTGACTTCCGTGACCTCAATCGTGTAACCGAGGAGGAAGCATACCCCATGCCACTAATTGTCGACATACAGGAGCGCCAGCAGGGTCGCGGATGGTTTGCAAAGCTCGTCGTAAAGGCTGCCTTCCATGCTGTCCCCATGCACCCGGACTCCACCGTCAAGATCGCGTTTGTGACACCAAAGGGACTATACGCATTCACACGTATGCCCTTTGGACTCCGCAATGCCAGCCTGACATTTTCGCGGGTCATGGACCCCACCCTCCGTGGAATCCCCAATGTCTGTTGCTACATTGACGACATTATGGTTGCGGCCCACACCTTTGAGGAACTGTTCTCCTCCCTGGCCTCCGTCTTTGCTGGCCTCCATAGGGCCAACCTGAATCTCAAGGCAGCCAAGTGCTCTATCAGAGCTGCTGAAATGGAGTTCCTTGGCTTTGTGATGAGTGCGGATAGCATCAAGACGGATCCGGAGAAGATCACGGCGGTACAAGAATGGCGTCAGCCCGCTTCCGCGGGGCAAGTCAAGATTTTCCTGGGCTTTGTCTCCTTCTACAGGAAGTTTGTCCGTGACTATGCACGCATCGTCAAGCCGCTCCAGGAGTTGACACACCAGGATATGCCATTTGAATGGACATCAGAATGCGCGGACGCGTGGAAGGAAATCAAGCACCGCCTGGTTACCGCACCCATGCTCGAGTTCCCCGACTTCAACCTCCCATTCTCCATCACCACTGATTGGTCGCGTGACGGGCTTGGCGCTATTCTATCCCAAACGGTGCAAGAACCCTCACAGAAGGTGATTGCCTATGCCTATCGTGCCCTCACTGAGGGATAGCGGAAGTACCCGCTGTTGAAGGGTGAGTGCTTGGTTGTCCTTTGGGCACTCCAACACTTTCGCGACTACATAAAGAATGGCAAACCCTGAACGGTTTTCACTGACCATCAAGCCCTCCAATGGCTCCTTACCACTCACAACCATGAGGGTATCCTAGCCAAGTCGGCATTCCTCCTGCAGGGCTACAACACGAAGATAAAGTACTAGCCTGCGGTTGCCAACCGCAACACGGATGCCCTGAGCCGACTTCCGCACCCTGGCTGGCCAGAGCCTGACTAGGCACCTCTGAATGCAGCGAAGATACCTCCAAATGCATCGGAGCATATCCCTGGAGTGAGGACACAACCTCCAACCATTGAAGCAGAATGGGATGGAATGGCAAGGGAATTTGATGAGGAGGAACAGGCGGTAGCCTTGCAACTCCTGAATGAACTCGACCGCGCCACGGAGCTGGCCGTCGCGGAGACCCTACCAGCCCTCTCCATGTCTGGCCTACAGCTTGCTCGCGGGTACAATCCCACTATCCGCGGTTGGACGTTGGAGGAAATCGCACCCCATCTTCCCCCATGACATGCACCCCCTAGAACCTTGCGACCGTCCGCTGCTACACCACCGACCTACTCGTCGAGCAACCCGCACTCTCATACTCCCACCACACCACTCCTTGATAACCGCCATCCCCTCGCTCTGGTAGACTTCCTTCTTCACTCCCCTGAGTCTGCAGAAAGTCTTCGCGCCCTCTTCACCACTCACAATACCTCCCTTTCCCCTCTTGGCATCCGCCTCTCATGCACGCGAGACAGCATGACTGGCATCCGCCTGCTATCCCGAGGCATCCTCCTCACTCACTCTATTGTGCGTGGTGCAGCCGCACGTGCCTCACGCACCTGGTCACCCGCGGTCCTCACCCCCGGACCGCGCGCGCCTTCCGAGGTCCACGTGGCGTGGTGTTACGTGTGGATATGTGGACGCAAGTTCGTGGCCATTGTGGATACCGGTGCCACACACACCACGATTGCGCTCAAAATGGTCCGCTCGCTTCACATGCAGAACCTCATCCAGCCCACTCGACTCCGCTTCTCTGTCTCCACTGGCAACATTGACGCACCGATCGGACAGATCGCGGGCCTCTTCATGCAGGTGGCAAATGTACATGCGGCACAAACCACTGAGGTTTACAACGTCCGCACATACGACATCCTGCTTGCCGCGGACTGGCTCACGCCGCGCCAAGCGGATATATTGCACGGCACAAGCATCCTCAGTCTCATTTTGAGTTCCAGTATTCAATCGTTCACTCCACTCTTTATTTCCCATTGACCATCTACTTGCCCAGTCCTCTCCACCTTCGAGTCCGCTCTCACCGGCACTCGACATACTCGACGGATAACGCGCAGCTGGGCTATCGCCCACGGAACATCCAACATGGCACGCAACCAAGATACGGGTTCCGCGCCTTCGTCGCGGGGGGGGGGGGGGGGGGGGGGGGGGGGGGGTGGATCCTCCCAACGACAGCTACGTTGTCCTGCTCTTAACACGGGTGCGGCATACTGCCCGGCACGGACACCAACAGCACCAATGGGGACAGCGGCTCTACCGCGGCCGGGTCCCATGACAAGGACTGTGCCGGCAAGGACACCAGTACCGCACACGGCCGCAACAGGCGTACCCCGACCTGGCTCTATGACAAGAACACCGCCAACACTGGTGACAACAACCCCAGTAGTAGCTGCGGCCTCACCACGGCCGAGCCCCGCCGCAGGGACAACCTTGACACCGACCACAACACCGGCAGCGGCAATCCCACCCGGTCCAGCCCCGCGGAAGGAACAGCAACACAGGTCACGTCGCCTGCGGCCAAATCACCAGGCCCGTCGCGACATGGCTCGGCCACAAGCACACCGACGCGGATCCTCAGGTGCATGGAGCCAGTGGCAGGAGCAACGCAAGCAGTGGTAAGAACAACTGTTACACCGACACTAAGCTCGGAAGATGAGACCCAGGCTTTGATTATCCCAGTCCCCTCCCCGGCTATGACGTCGCTCTCTCACTCGTCGCCGACCTCGCGCGGTAGCCCAACTCGACAACCGGCATGCCCCTTGCTGGGCACAAGAACGGTGATGGAAGGGGCAAGAACGCACCTTGAAGAAAGCTTGGGGGACAGCGGGGAGCAGCCCACAAAAGCCGTACTACTTGTAATAGTGAGCGGTGTCATGCTCCAACTGCTGACACAGATTCTGAAAGTGATGCGCGCGGATTTTGAGGACTCACTGTTTGGCAAAATGTGGCAGGTGGTGCTAAAGGGAGCAATAACGGGGGTGCTAGCCCCCGGATTTCACAAGAGGCATGTGCTTCTGCTGGAAACAGCATGCGCAAAATGCCTTGTCTTGGCGTTGCGGGACAGCCTGAGCATCAAACCAGGGGTGGCCAGTGACATGACACGCCTCGCGGAACTATTGGACACAGAGCGGGCGGACCCATCACTAAAGGCCGCTCGAGTACGGTGGAACAGGGTGCAAAGGGACCAGCGGAGCAGTCTCAAGAGACGGTATGTGCATCTGCTCCACGAGAGGGCCAGAGCCCTCATCTTGTACAAAGTGAACGACCACGCACCCAAATCGGCGGAGGCACCACAACGAAGATCTGCCGCAAGCGAGTGGAGGTGGGGATACTTGCTCAACCTTGTTTACGCCAAGTGGAGTGTTCAGTATCCGCAAAAGGAAAGATCGCGGCTTGCTGACACTGAGGTGCCTGAGGGACGCGGGATGGAAGCCATGGAAAAGTATTGGACGCTGATGCTCCAGAATGTGATACGCACCAAGGTGGCCACAGCGGTTGCAGAAGCACACTGGACCGTGGTGCAAGAAAAAGGACTGCATCTAAAGCAAGAAGAGGTGCGGCACTCGGCCAAGGATGCAACGGAATTATGCCAAGAATACAAGAGCAGGAGGGAGGCGGAGGTGGAAGAGGCCCGTGAATACACCCAACCTACCCCTCAGTTGCAGCAGATGCAAGAACGCCTGCGGAAAGAATGGGAGGAGGAGGCAGCTGAAACAAATCGGGCGACTACAGAGGCCACAGTAACAGAGGCCCGATTGGCCAAGGAGCAGGAAGCGGCGACTATGGCAGGTACGGAAGCTGCGGAGGAGCTCATAACGGAAATCATGGGGAAAACAGAAGCAGCGGAGGCAGCAATGGAAGCAGAGATAGCAGCAGCAGCGGCAGCAGCTGCAACGGCACATGAAAAAGAGGTAGCAGTAGCGGGAGCGGAGGCAATGGCAGCAGCGACAGAAGAGGCAGCAGCAGCAACAGCCACGGAGGCACATGTAGCAACAGGAACACAGGCAACTACGGAGGCGGCCGGAGTAGGATCACGTAGCACGGTGGCAGAGACAGCAAGAGAAAGGATGATAACCGGAGCCACGGCGAGGCAGGCAACAGGAGAAGGAGAAAAGTAGGTGGGGAAAAGGTACAAAGCATGTGCCAAGGGCCACCGTCGGGAGCCATCCGCAGGCCCCCTCCGGCGGAAGGCACAACTCCAGGCCCGAGCGGCGGCAGTGGTGCGCAAGGTAGCAGCAATGCTAAGCCAGACAAGAAGAACAGCGCCGGCAGCAAACACCAGCCGAAGTGAGAAGCCGGGACAGACTTTAGTGGAGGAGACAACTCCTGCCCCGAAAGGAAAGAGGAAGGCGGAAGAGGCAGCGGCTGCGGAGCAACGGAGGGAGAAACAACCACGTACACATGAAGGTCCCAGCCCAAGCGTAACTTTGCAAGAGTTAGCGCAAGTCCAGTAGGAGGCCGCACAGGCAGCTCAGCTCCTGATGGCAGTCTTCCGCAAAGTCCAGATGCCAGCGGAGATGGTGTGAGGCCCACTACGGCCAGTCTTGGGAGAAACTGCAATAGCAGCTGCACGCAAAGGGGCAAAAAAGAGGGGACGTACGGAGAAAGAGGCGGCGGTGATGGTGGTTTCTGAAATCAGTGAGTCGCCGCAAGGCTCGGAAGAGGAACAACCCATCACACACAGTCAAGGACTACTACGAGCTTTGGGAGCAGCTTCGTAGAGAAAGGAGGAGGTGATTGAGCACCACCGCGTTGGTGGATGCAGTAGACGACCGAACGGCCCCGTGGAGAGCAGGCAGCAAGACCAGTGGGATGAAGGGGAACTTTGAGCGGTTGGAATCCTTCGGCTATTCCCTACACGTGATTTGTGGGACAGGGAGGCATCGGTCTACGATGAAGAGAACCGCCAGAAGTTCGAGGTGATGAAAGCAGAGCAGGATGGAAGGCAAGCGCACGGACTGCCGTCAAGAATGTCGGAGACGAAGCAAAAGCCGGGGGAAGCGGTGACAGAGAAAGCGAGGAGAAAGCGGCCCATGGAGACGCAGGACTGGCGGATCTGGCAGGCTACCTACATCATTCTCCGCGCAAGCCACAAGGAGCACCAGAAAGCAGAGGCGCAGAAGGTGTACGCGGATCTGGAAAGACGGCTAAGCGTGGAATTCGATCGGAGGAAAAAGGATTATCTAGCCCATCTGTACAAGCAGTATACATGGGTGGACGGCCGTCTCTGTATATTAACTTTGCGCGTCTTGTGGGTACCCCCACCCACGTCGCAGAGGGCAGTTTTGGAGGCCTACCACCACCATCACCACACTGGTGCGCAGGCGCTAAAGGATCGCTTGACGCCCATCATCCACGTACCGAACCTGGCGGCTCTCATCAAAGAGGTGGTATAGCACTACGCCTCTTGCGAACGAGCGCAGAAAACCACACGGCGGGACCAGCCACTGTTCGAGCCCTCCCCTATCGGCGAACCGCTGGAGAAAATCATCATCGACTTCCACGGCCCCCGCGCGCACCGCGACCAATGGAACTGGTACTGTATTGCATCGGTGGACCACTTCACGAAGTTCCTCTGGGTCCACGCTGTGCCCAACAATAGCTCAGCCACCGCGGCAAGGCTCATCCGCGAAGAAATCTTTTACCGTTTTGGTGGGTGCAGCGTGGTACACAGCGAAAACGGCACGGAGTTTGTGGGGGCCTTCAGAGAGGATCTGGAGGAATGGGGGGTCCGCCATGTACACTCTGGGTGGTACAGGCTAGAGTCCCAGGGGCAAGTGGAGCGGGTGCATGAAATACCAGAGCAAGCAGTGACCACCGCGGAGGGTAGTAGCTGGGCAGAGAAGTTGAAGAAGATGGCGCAATTCATCAACACAATACCCAGCCGTGCAACCTCCTTCTCACCCCACATGCTACTCTTTGGACAACTTCCACGGGCAGCGATGAGCATGCCCCAGAAACCGTTGAGGCTACCACTTGCTCTGGAGGAGCAAGAGAAGCTTTCAGAGGAAGAGAAGGACAAGGAGGTTGCGGAATGGTTCCGCAAGCGCTGTGAAAGGACAAAGGCCATGCGCGCAGAGGCGCAGTTGAGGGGTTCTGTCGCCGCCTAGCACCGATGCCATGCGGCCAACCGATGGCTGAACCATGGGTCCATCAAAGAGGGCCACTTGGAGAATCTTCGCCCCTTCCCCATTGCGGGATGAGAGGCAGGAGAGCCGCGAGATATACCGCATGGCTAGTGTTTAGGCGGGGCAAGTGTGGCTGGAAGGACCGGAAGGGTTCAGCGACCGCAGTTATCCAGCCACGGAATTTGTGCTGCTGCCACCAGCATGGCAGACGCACATCCCAGGGACGGGAGGTTGCCTGCCGCCTCTGGGATAGCGGAAGGGTTCGCGGGGATGGAGAGCGGAGGTGGTCCTGGACGTCAATGAAAGACAGGTGTCGCAACAAGAGCAGGAGTGGAGCCAAGAACCAGAGGAGATTGAGGAGGAGGAATCAGATGTCCGCGAACTGGCCGTAGAGGAGGTAAGGAAGGAACAAAAACAAGAGCGGCCATAGTGGGGAAAGCAACAGGAGCAGTAGGAGGAAAGACGACAGGAACAAAGGGAGGAGCATGACCGGAGGAAGGGGGAAGAGGATGAGGGAAGGCGCGAGCCCCAGCCCGAGCAAGCCTCAGCGAAGGTGGCCCAGCAGCAACCCCAGAGAGCACCACCGCGGACCAGGATGCCGATGAGCCTTAAGGCCCTGGCCGGATACACGGGCCTGTGCGTATGGTATGGAGAAGATCTCCCTGCAGAGTCACTCCTAAAGGTGGTCTGCCGGGTATGCGAGAATCCTGCACACAAGTATGCCGGTGGAACCTCCAAGACTTGCATCGGACAAAATCGCACCTACCTGCGGTGCCTGAAGGAGGTCGCTGAGGAGGAGGCCGCAAAGAAACAGGATGAGGAAGATGGAGCAGGACCCAGCGCTTGGGGAGCACCATCCCACGGAAGGTGGGACCCAGAGAAGGAGGAGGAGGAGGAAGAGGAGGAAGAAGAAGAAGAGCCCCCAGAGCGGAGGAGAGGTCCGCGCACCATTTCCGGAGCCACGATGAGGCAGTGGCAGGCAGAGGGACGGGTCGCGGCAGAAGAAAGAAGGAGGAAGGAACTGGAAGAGAAGAAATGCGCTCAATGCGGCCAGTGGTGGGGAATGGCGGTGTAGAACTGTGGCGTATGCCTTCGCAAGATCTACACTGGCTGCCTAGCACCACCTCGTGGTGGGCGCGGAGGGCGAAGCGGGATGCGGTGTGCAGGAGGTGTAGGGAGGAAATCAAGAAGCAACAAGGTGTTTGTAATGCACCTTGATTGAATGAGGAAGAAGAAGAGGAAGAATCGGAGGAGGAGGAGGGACCGGGAATGGAAATGCACCAATCCGCGGCATGTCCCACATGCCTAAACACGGTGCAGGATGGGGAAAGGTGTACTTTCTGCACAAGGTCTGCACACTGCGAATGCCGAGTGGCGGGCAGCTCTGCCTGGAAGGGCCAATGTCACCAATGTGTGGGCAATGAGCTCCTTCAGACAAACTCCTACCTCTGCTTCATCACGGAGACCCGAGAACCTGCGTGCACCACCTGCCGGGAAGGGATGGCGGAGTTCGGAAGGGATGTCGCATGTGCATGAAGATTTGCCACCAGCAATGCAACAAGAGGGGCAAGGAAGCAGTATGGACATGCCACCAATGCTTGGCTCAGCCCAGAAAGGAAGGTTGGGGTGCGGAAAAATCCGGGCTGCATTGTTGTAGCGACGGATGCATGGGGATCGTCACATGGATGGCATGCCACTGTTAGCACTGTGGAAAATGGGCTCACGCGCTGTGTACCACAGAGGTGGGAAGGAATGAGGAAGGGCAGATGGTGTACCGATGCACTAGTTGCAAGACATATGAACGGATCCCGCATTGCGCAACCTCCAAAAGAACACAGGGTGTGACGGACATCACTATAGGAGCCTGGTGCCAAGGGTGCCAGCTGTATGTACATCAAGAGTGCTCCGCGATATATCAATTTGAGGACGGAGAGGTGGAGACCTACTGCCGCCCTTACCAGTGACGGTAGCGGCCGGGTCCCCAAGGAATGTTCACACGCCTGTTGCATTGAGGAGACTCCGGTACAGAGTCTTGAAAAGGGGGGATTGGGGGCATCAATGTCAGGCGGAGATCCACTGCATCTCCACTGAGGAGAAGATGGATCCGCGGAAGGAAATCGCCGCGACCCACAAGACCGCGGAAAGTGGCGGCCGCAATCAGAGATCTGCCAAGGAGGACGAAGGGGAGGCCGTGGAGCACCAGAGAATGCGCAAGGCATGCTGGCTCCCACAACAAGATTGCGGTAGAGCGTGGGATGGCACGGAATCCTGAAGCGGTGAAGAAAAAGAGGCAGGGAAAGTTACCGCCAGGAAGCAAAAATGGACGGTAACCCTTCTATGGCTATTGGAAATGATGGCCGCGGAGAAGCCAAGAAGGGGCGAGACAAGAAGGCAAGAATCCGCGGTGGAAAGAGAACATGGACCAAGCCGCGGAGAAGTAGGAATGAAGCAGGAGCGTCAAACATGCAAAGACACACGTGGGCAGAACCGGATGTCAAGAAGGGACTCGGCCAATGAGAGCCCAGGGTGGGCAGCGGCAATCAAGGAGGAGAACCGGGAGGACGCACCGCGAGAAGACGAATATTCAAGGAAGAATACAAGACCACGTGCATCCAAGCCGCAGAGTAGAGGAAGAAGCAGTAATAGAGTATGGAAATGAAGTAGTCTGGTATGTGTGTGATGACGGACGGGATCCGCGGTACGCCTGACGCATCGCGCGGAGTCTGAGATAGTGTGGTAGAAGGAATCTTAGAGAGCTAGATTTGGTGGATATAAAGTAGTGGTGTATCGGAGGAACTAGTCGCGCTGTGACAAAGTAATCTCTTAATCTAATATTGTGCCATCTGACTGAATGCAAGCCCAAGCCCTGACTTGTTCAAGATCAGATTGCTACCTCCTGTCTCATGAATCCGCACAAGTGTCAGTCAAGGTTCACACTCCCGCTTCCCTTATGGGATCCGTAGCTGCTTAAGGAACCCAAAGAGTGCTCTCTGCAGAGGTACTTCGCGGACGACAAATTCTTCCCCTCCGAGTGTGTGCACGTCTTACTGCTTGATCCGCTTCTAATCTTGGGTCCAGCGAGGATTCCGCTAAGCATTGTTACCACCAGGGAATGCAAGTAGGGTGAAGGGTGCTGCCGGCGACTCCGCGGCCTTGCGCACGGCCACAGAACGGGGTTCCGCGGAGTCAGAGGCCACGAGGTGGCAGACTCTCGTTTCGGTAAGGAGCAAGTCGCAGAGCACTACCCACAGACGATATCTCTAGGGTGTGAAGCGTCCGCGGAAGACCAGGAGAGGCAACGGAGAAGTAGCGAACAAGTGCTGCACGGAATCGCGGAGCCAGAGAGTCGCGGAACAAACCAGGTGCGGAACCAGAGAGCGAGGAAAGAAAGTAGTGCGCAGCAAAATTGGGGGCATCACAGCACTGTATGAGAAATCAAAGTTTTGGGTTACGGGGGGAGTATGGTCGCAAGGCTGAAACTTAAAGCAATTGACGGAAGGGCACCACCGGGTGTGGAGCCTGCAGCTTAATTCAACTCAACACGGGGAAACGTACCAGGTCCAGACATAGTAAGGATTGACAGATTGAGATCTCTTTCTTGATTCTATGGGGGGTGGTGCATGGCCGTTCTTAGTTGGTGGAGTGATATTTCTGGTTGATTCCGTTAACGAACGAGACCTCAGCCTGCTAAATAGTTATGCAAACATTCGTGTTCGCGGCCAACTTCTTAGACAGGGACTATCGGCGTTTAGCCGGCTGGAAGTTTGAAGCAATAACAGGTCTGCGATGCCCCTAGATGTTCTGGGCCATACGCGCGCTACACTGATGAATTCAACGAGCTCACTCCTGAATCGAAAGGTTTAGGAAACCTTTGAAATTTCATCGTGCTGGGGATAGATTATTACATTCATCAATCTTCAACGAGGAATACCTAGTAAGCGCGAGTCATCAGTATGCGTTGATTACGTCACTGCCCTTTGTACACACCGCACGTCGCTCCTACTGATTGAATTATCTGGTGAAGTTTTTGGATTGCGGCGACGCTGACGGTTCGCCGTCGCGACGTTGTGAGAAGTTCATTGAACCTTATCATTTAGAGGAAGGAGAAGTGGTAACAAGGTTTTCTGTGATCCTCCGTTGGGTCATAGCACGGAAGCCTAAGCGGCCCCCAATGCGTCGAGCAATGGGGGTGTGTCATCGCTCGCATAGGATGAGCGACACGGAGAAAGCGCTAGTGCATGGCACGTCCATGTGCGATGTCGTCAAACTGTAGGAAAATTATCCTCCCCACATAGGGGAAGACCAGGGCTACCAAGCGCGGCGGCCGTGATGGCGAGAGTCATCGCTGGCCGAGCGTGGCCGGACAAGTGTGCCCGGATGCGGTAAGAACCCCCTAACACGGTCTCGCGGGGACGACCCGCAGCTGAGCCACGCATCGCGGGGTACTGTTCACAGACTAGATGGCGACAGGTTGGCTCACGCGATCGCGTGATGCCGGCTCAAGATCTAGTCGGGCCGCTCCATGAGTAGAACCGGGTGGAAGCAAGAACGACATTTGAGTTCTTATGCATGGATCTCACCATTCCGTAGGTGAACCTGCGGAAGGATCATTGATACACATCTCCGTGATGGCTCTGTCATCATGCCAATCCGTGAACTTACGATGTACACCATGAGGGACCGTGTCGGAAGGCACGCGTCGAGGCTGTCTTTCCTATCTCCTCTCTTTCGACCGCGCAATGGCGGATTGGGGGACGTCCCGCTGCTGGGGTGTCGGGGAGGGAGGCCGACCGTTGGAGCTTGGTGTGGCATCGCGCCCCGGTGGAATTTCTACCGGGCACACCGGTTCCCCTCCCCTTGTGCCTCAGGTGCTGTGCACCCTGGTGGCCGGAGGGCTACCTCACAACCCAACCCGAACCCCTCGGGGGGGTCGGGGCAGGGATGACCTTGTCGCACCTGTCTCGTCCTTCCTTGGTGGGAATGGGCCATGCAACCCATGACTCGCCCTCGCGCCCCGAGTACGACGGCTCCAACAACCCTGATTATGAACCGTGGCCCTCGTGACCCGACAAAGAAAACAAAAAACAACTCTCAACAACGGATATCTTGGCTCTCGCAGCGACGAAGAACACATCAAAATGTGATACGTAGTGTGAATAGCAGAATTCCGCGAATCATCGAATCTTTGAACACACATTGTGCCCGAGGCTTTGGCCGAGGGCATGTCTCCTTGAGCGCCGCCGGAACACCCCCATCGCCCCACTCTCCCCTTTTTCAAGGGGCGTGACTCGCGGGTGGAAGATGGCCGCCTCCCATACCGTGCGGCCCTCGGATCTCCAAGGGGCACCGTCATGGCCATGGGAGCCGGCTGGAAGGCAGCGCGAGGCCCGAACGGATGCGCCCGGCGTGGACAACGCGACACTAGTCGATGCGCCCTGGCTGTGGCACCCAACACATACCCGCAAGATATGTCGCAAGTTCTGGTGGACGGAGGCGCTTGCGTCCGCCGTCCCTAGATTTTCCCCCTTTGGCCTCAAGTCAGGCAGGAGCACCCGCTGAATTTGAGCATATTACTAAGCGGAGGACAAGAAACTAACCAGGATTCCCCTAGTTGCAGCGAGCGAAGCGGGAAGAGTCCAACTTGAAAATATGGGACCTCGTGTCTCCGAATTGTAATCTATCAAAGCGTTCTCAGCGGCGGACCGGGCCCAAGTTCTCTGGAACGAGACGTCAGAGAGGGTGAGAGCCCCGTCGACCCCGGACCCTGCCGCACCACGAGGCGCTGTCCATGAGTCAGGTTGCTTGGGAATGCAGCCCTAATTGGGTGGTAAATTCCATCTAAGGCTAAATACAGGCAAGAGACCGATAGCGAACAAGTAATGCAAGGGACAGATGAAAATAACTTTGAAAAGAGAGTTAAAAAGTGCTTGAAATTGTTGAGGGGTAAGCGTATAGCGGCAATGGATGCGCCCTGGCCACAAGCGGAACGGGCGACTGGTCCATAGTCGGCGCGGGGCGCTGGCCATGGCGCTGGCGCGATGCTTCCGTATGAACCGTCTTGAAACACGGAACAAGGAGTCTAACATGTGCGCGAGTCGGTGGGCGGCAAACCCGTCGGCGCAAGTGACCTGAGCGGCGGGATCCCCTTCTCGGGGGGTGCACCGTCGGCCAACCATGATCTTCTGTGAAAGGTTTGAGGCGGAGTGTGCCTGTTGGGACCCAAAAGATGGTGAACTATGCTTGAGCAGGGCGAAGCAAGAGGAAACTCTAGTGGAGGCTCGTAGCGATATTGACGTGCAAATCGTTCCTCAGACTTGGGTATAGGGGCGAAAGGCTAATCGAACCACCTAGTAGCTGGTTTCCTCCGAAGTTTCCCTCAGGATAGCTGGAGCTCGGATCTGTTTTGTCTGGTAAAGCAAATGATTAGCGGCCACAAGGGAGAAGCTCCCTTGACCGATTCTCAAACTTTAACTGGGCAAGACGTCGGGGTTGCTCAAGTGAACTCCAGCACCGAATGGGAGCTCCAAGTGGGCCATTTTTGGTAAGCTGAACTGGCAATGCGAGATGAACCGAAAGCCGGGCTACGGCGCCCAACTGTGCAATAACCTAGATCCCACAAAGGATGTTCATTGATTAACACAGCAGGACGGTGGTCATGGAAGTCGAAATCCGCTAAGGAGTGTGTAACAAATCACCTGCCAAATCAATTAGCCCCGAACATGGATGGCGCTGAAGCGCGCGGCCTATGCCCGGCCATCGGAGCAAGTGCGAGGCCCCGATGAGTAGGAGGACGTGGGGGTCGCCGCGTAGCCTGAGGCGTGAGCCCGCGTGAGGCGGCCCCTGGTGCAGATCTTGGTGGTAGTAGCAAATATTCAAATGAGAATTTTGAAGACTGAAGTGGAGAAAGGTACCATGTGAACAGCAATTGGACATGGGTTAGTCGACCCTAAGAGATGGGGCAACTCTATGTCAAGGGCGCGATTCGCGCCGTCCATCGAAAGGGAATCGGGTCAATATTCCCGAACCGGGACGCGGCGGCTGGTGGCGACGCGAGCGAGTCCGGAGACGTCAGCAGGGGCCCCGGGAAGATTTCTCTTTTCGGTTTAACTTCCCGCCCACCCTGAAAACGGTTTACCCAGAGATAGGGTCCAGCGGCCCACAAAGCATCGCACGTCTCCCGGTGTCCAGTGTGTCCCCGACGGCCCTTGAAAATCCGGAGGAGCGGATACCGTTCGCGCCCGATCGTACTCATAACCGCATCAGGTCTCCAAGGTGAACAGCCTCTTGTCAATGGAAGAATGTAGGTAAGGGAAGTCGGCAAAATAGATCCGTAACTTTGGGAAAAGGATTGACTCTAAGGGTTGGGCCTAGGGGTTTACGCCTCGATGCCGCAGGCCGTCGGCGGTCTGCCCGAGGTGCTCCCGCGGCGAGGGCGGACCGTCGCGTGCCGACCGGCCGATGGGCGCGGAACGCTTTCCTCTCGAGGGAGGCTTTCCCTAGGCAGTGAACAACCAGTTCGGAACTGGAACAGACAAGGGGAATCTGACTGTTTCATTAAAACAAAGCATTGCGATGGTCCCAATGGATATTGACGCAATGTGATTTCTGCCCACTGCTCTGAATGTCAAAGTGAAGGCATTCAACCAAGCGCGGGTAAACGGCGAGAGTACCTATGACTCTCTTAAGGAAGCCAAATGCCTCGTCATCTAATTAGTGACACGCATGAAGGGATTAACGAGATTCCCACTGTCCCTATCTACTATCCGGCAAAACCACAGCCAAGGGAACGGTCTTTGAAAAATCATCAGGGAAAGAAGACCCTGTTGAGCTTGAATCCAGTCCGACTTTGTGAAATGACTTAGGAGGTGTAGTTATAAGTGGGAGGGTAACCGCAAGCGAAATACGACTACTCTTGACGTTATTTTACTTATTCCGTGAGGTGGAGGCAGGGCTCTGCCCCTGCTTCTACCGTTAAGGCATCGGCCGATCTAGGCGGACGACATTGTTAGGTGGGGAGTTAAGCTGGGATAGCACATCTGTTAAAAGATAACGCAGGTGTCCTAAGATGAGCTTGACGAGAACAGAAATCTCGTGTGGAACAAAAGGCTAAAAGCTCATTTGATTCTGATTTTTAGTACAAATACAAACTATGAAAGCATGGCCTATGGATCCTTTAGTCTTTCAGAATTTGGAGCTAGAGGTGTCAGAAACGTTACCACAGGGATAAGTGGCTTGTGGCAGCCAGGCGTTCATAGCGACGTTGCTTTTTGATCCTTCGATGTCGGCTCTTCCTATCGTTGTAAAGCAAGCATCACCAAGTGTTGGATTTTTAACCCACAAATAGGGAACGTGAGCTTGGTTTAGACCATCGTGAGACAGGTTAGTTTTACCGTACTGATGATCTGGTGCCGCAGCAATAATTCAACTTAGTACAAGAGGAACCATTGATTCACATAATTGGTAATTGCGCTTTGCTGAAAAGCCAGTGGCGCGAAGCTACCATGTGTAGGATTATGACTCAACACCTCTAAGACAGAATCCATGCTGGAAGCGGCACTATTTACCTCCCTGGGTGTTACCCGACTCAAAATAGGGGCGCCTGTGCGCCTCCGAGAGCATATTTCGTGATTCATCTGGACCAATTCCGAATGTTCGAGGAGATAAATCAGTTGCCGATGACTTAAACCAGAACGGGATATTGTAAGTAGCATAGCAGCCTTGCTGCTATGGTCCACTGATATTCAGACTCTGTTCTACCGATCTGTTCCTCCGAGAACTCCCCTCCCCTCCCCCCTCCTCTTCCCCTCCCCCCTAACGAGATGTTTGCTCTTGGGAACGCATGCGGGTTCGACTCCCGCTCTCATTTCAACCCATTCTACTGCATCAACAGCCCGCAAACCTGGCCACGCACTGCCGTCCCACACCAACGCACTCCGCTGCCTGCACACCCACGCATCCTCCACCCGTTCCATGCCAGCCCGCACGACCAACCCAAGCGCACGCACACCTCTTTCCCTCCCTATGCGTTGTACCAATCCAGGCATCCCCGCACATTTTTTCAACCCCAATGGTCATACCAACCCCAAGCGCATGCACGGATCTTTCCCACATCACGACTCGTGCTGAACCGGGCACCCCCGCGCCTCTTTCGAGCCCCACGGGTCGTACCAACCCAAGCGTCCACACCCCTCTTTTCCACCCCACGAGTGGTACAAACCCAAGCTCCTCCACCCCTCCTTTCCATCCCACGAGCCATACCGTCCCGCTCGCCATCCTACGCACGCACAAAACGCCTCCTCTCGGTAGCCTCGTCCCCGTCGCCTCTCGTTAATTCCACCATTCTGTACGCCACCAACACGACAAGCCTCCATAGTGCCCAACCGCCTCTCATCTGTCGCATTCGCAAGTCGCTACCGCCACCCCACCCCATCCCTCCTCGACACAGCCCGTGCTGCCCGGTCCCCAAACCATTGCCATGCACGCAACTCTGTCCTCCCTCCCACACCCCCTCCCCTCCTCCCCGTGTGGAAATACAATGCATCGACGTGCCCATTCCGCTCCTTCACGTTGCATCGCCGTGCCCGCTCACACACGTGTCACAATTTGGCCCATCCCTTTCAAAGCGTGGTACAATCATACCTGGGCTACTACTCCGGATCCCATTCAAACTCTGCAGATAAGCGCCCATGGGCCAGAATAACACCGGGATGGGTGACCTCCCGGGAACTCCTGGTGTCGTACCCATTTTTATCTCCCAAAGGCACACCCGGTTCCTCTCCGAGAGTAGGGAGCCAAAACTAGTACGCGAGTGGTGCACTTGCACCCTACTTGCACCCTCGTTGTGCCCTACTTGAGCCCCAGTTCTGACCTACTTTCTTGCGCCCTGCTTGCACCCTTCTTGCGACCTATGTGTCATACTTGCGCCCTACTTGCGCCCTACTTGTGCCCTACTTGCGACCTACTTGCACCCTACATGTACCCTTCTTGCGCCCTACTTGGGCCCTAGTTGCACCCTACTTGCGCCCTACTTGCGTCTTACTTGCGCCCTACTTACGCCCTACTTGCACCCTACTTCCACCCTACTTGTGCCCTACTTGCGCCCTACTTGCGTCCTACATGCACCCTACTTGCGCCCTACTTGCACCCTAC
>SZWC01018914.1:36344-48401 GCA_023375785.1 Penium margaritaceum | reverse complement strand
TTCATATGATGTCCAAATGACATTATAAGGGTTCCTATGGGTAAAGGGCATAAGATAAGGGGGTGTAAGATTAGATGGTAGTTTTCAAAAGTATGAATGGTAACAAAGTTAGTTTAATCATAAAGAGACTGACGAAGACGGAATGTCAAATTTTGTAACTTTGAGCTTGAATAACCTCTCAACGATTGCTCCGATTGACCAGCCGTAAGAAGGAAAGTTGATTACACACAGTGAAACTCTTTTCATGATATTCAGTGACACAAGCATACTTTGGTTGGTCATTGTGCATGGTGGCCACACCGTGCTACCAGTTATCGAAGGTCTTTGTACTTGCTAGTCGATATTGAGTATTCCCAAACCATTGTTTCTCCCTTGGCCCATTTTTCACTTGTGTTATGAGTTGTGAACGTTGACCTCCCACACTAAACTTCTTTGGTCATGAGTAGTGATGTATGCCTACTTGGGTAGGTCATTGTGCACGGTAGCCACACCGTGCCAATACATACGAAAAACATTTGTACTTGCTAGAAGATACATATTGTTTTGAAACCATGTTTTCCCCCTCTGACCATCTGTGCCTCATATTATGGGTTGCGAACGTTGACCACCCTTATTGAAATTCTTTGGTCATGGTTAGTGACATATGCCTAGTATTGTTTGTCACTGTACATGGTTACCACACCGTGTCACTATGTATTGCAGGTCTTTGTGCTTTATAGTTGATAGCTAGTGTTCCCAAACCATTGTTACCCCCTTTGACTATCAGTGACTCGTGTTGTGAGTTGTCAACGCTGACGACATGAAGTGAAATTCTTTGTTCATGGTCAGTGACATATGCATACTTTGGTTGTTCACTGTGCATTGTAGCCACAGTGTGCCATTATGTACTAAAGGTATTTGTACTTGTTAGTCAATAACTAGTATTCACAAACCATTATCTTCCACCCTGACCATTTGTGACTCGTGTTATGAGTTGTCAAGGTTTACCACAATTAGTGCCATTGTTTGGTCATGGTCAGTGACATATGCCTACTTTGGTTGGTCATCGTGCATGGTATCCACACTGTGCCACAACGTATTGAAGCTCCTTGTGCTTGCTTTTTGATATTTGGTGTTCCCAAACCATTGTTTCCCCCTCTGACCATTTGTGACTCGTATTATGAGCTGTCAATGTTGACTACACACAGCAGATTTCTGTGGTCAAAGGCAGAACATATCCCTGCTTTGGTCGGTCGCTGTGCATGGTAGCCACACCGTGCTACTACTGACTGACGGTCGTTGTACTTGCTAGCTGAGAAATGATATTCCCATAGCATTGGCTCCTCCCCTGACCGTTCTTGACTCGTGTTATGGTTGGTCAACGTTGACCACCCATATTGAAGTTCTCTCGTCATGGTCAGTGACGTATGTCTAGTTTGGTTGTTTGGTGTGCATATTAGCCACACCGTGCCACTATGTATTGAAGCTCCTTGTCCTTTCTAGTGGATACATATGGTTCCCAAACCATTGTCTCTCCCTCTGACCATTTGTGACTCGTGTTGTGAGTTGTCAATGTTGACCACACATAGTGGACTTCGTTGGATATAGTCAGTGACATATGCATACTTGGTTGGTCATTGTGCATTGTAGCCACACTGTGCCACTATGTATTGAAGCTCCTTGTGCTTCCTATTTGATACTTGGTGTTTCCAAACCATTGCTTCCCCCTCTAACCATTTGTGACTCATATTCCGAGTTGTCAACGTTGACCACACACTGCGGATTCCTTTGGTCGAGGGCAGTACACATGCCTACTTTGGTCGGTCATTTTGCATGGTAGTCACACCGTGCTACTACTGACTGAAGTTCGTTGTACTTTCTCGTTGGTATCTAGTATTCCCAAACCATTGTTCCCTCCTTTGACAGTTCGTGACCCATGTTATGGGTTGTGAACGCTGACCACACATAGTAAAGTTATTTGGTCAAGGAAAGTGGCACATGCCTTATCTGGTTGTTCATTTTNCATATTAGCCACACCGTGCCACTATGTATTGAAGCTCCTTGTCCTTTCTAGTGGATACATATGGTTCCCAAACCATTGTCTCTCCCTCTGACCATTTGTGACTCGTGTTGTGAGTTGTCAATGTTGACCACACATAGTGGACTTCGTTGGATATAGTCAGTGACATATGCATACTTGGTTGGTCATTGTGCATTGTAGCCACACTGTGCCACTACATATTGAAGGTATTTGTACTTGCTAGTCGATAACTAGTACTCACAAACCATTATATTCTACCCTGACCATGTGTGACTCGTGTTATGAGTAGTCAAGGTTTACCACACTTAGTGCCATTATTTGGTCATGGTCAGTGACATATGCCTACTTTGGTTGGTCGTCGTGCATGGTATCCACACTGTGCCACAGCTTATTGAAGCTCCTTGTGCTTCCTATTTGATACTTGGTGTTTCCAAACCATTGTTTCCCCCTCTGACCATTTGTGACTCATATTCCGAGTTGTCAACGTTGACCACACACTGGGGATTCCTTTGGTCGAGGGCAGTACACATGCCTACTTTGGTCGGTCATTGTGCATGGTAGTCACACCGTGCTACTACTGACTGAAGTTCGTTGTACTTTCTCGTTGGTATCTAGTATTCCCAAACCATTGTTCCCTCCTTTGACAGTTCGTGACCCATGTTATGGGTTGTGAACGCTGACCACACATAGTAAAGTTATTTGGTCAAGGAAAGTGGCACATGCCTTATCTGGTTGTTCATTTTGCATGGTAGCCGCACCGTTCCACTACTTGTTGAAATTCTTTGTACTTGCTAGTCAATAAATAGAAAAAGGTTTGTCCCTTTGACACCAGGTTGGTTTTTGTTCATCTGTTACGTGTAGGTGTCTTCACTGGAATACTCCCTCCCACCCCCCTAGAGGGATGTTCCGTGGACGACCTGGAGGACAGATTTGCGACCGTATTATGACATCCCCCCTACCCCCCACGGCTTAGGCTGGAAGGTAGAGTTGAGATATCACAACACGGCCGCCCCTCCCCCCTCCCACCCCCCCTCCCCAAGTTGCGAGCTTATTCTATATTGCGCGTACGAGGATTCAAACCCAGGACCTACCGCTCCAGAATGTAACTCTATAAACACTAAGCTAGTGCACATGGTGTTCATATGATGTCCAAATGACATTATAAGGGTTCCTATGGGTAAAGGGCATAAAATAAGGGGGTGTGAGATTAGAGGGTAGTTTTCAAAAGCATGAATGATAACAAAGTTAGTTTAATTATAGAAAGATTGACGCAGACGGAATTTCAAATTTTGCAACTTTGAGCTTGAATAACCTATCAAACATTGCTTCAATTGACCAGCCGTAAGAAGGAAAGTTGACCACACATAGTGAAACTCTTTTGATGATATTCAGTGACACAAGCATACTTTGGTTGGTCACTGTGCATGGTGGCCACACCGTGCCACCACTTTTCGAAGGTCTTTGTACTTGCTAGTCGATACCGAGTATTTCCAAACCATTGTTTCTCCCTCTCCCCATTTTTGAATTGTATTATGAGTTGTGAACGTTGACAACACACACTAAACTTCTTTGGTCATGAGCAGTGATGTATGCCTACGTGGATAAGTTGTTGTGCACGGTAGCCACACCGTGCCAATACATACGAAAAATGTTTGTACTTGCTAGAAGATACATAGTGTTTTGAAACCATGTTTTCCCCGTCTGACCATTTGTGACTCATGTTATGGGTTGCAAACGTTGACCACCCTTGTTGAAATTCTTTGGTCATGGTTAGTGACATATGCCTAGTTTGGTTTGTCACTGTACATGGTTACCACACCGTCTCACTACATATTGAAGTTCGTTGTGCTTTCTAGCTGATAGCTAGTGTTCCCAAACCATTGTTAACCCCTCTGACTATCAGTGACTTGTGTTGTGAGTTGTCAACGGTGACGACATGAAGTGAAATTCTTTGTTCATGGTCAGTGACATATTCATACTTTAGTTGTTCAGTGTGCATTGTAGCCACACTGTGCCACTACATATTGAACGTATTTGTACTTGCTAGTCAATAACTAGTGTTTACAGACCATTATCTTCCACCCTGACCATTTGTGACTCGTGTTATGAGTTGCCAAGGTTTACCACACTTAGTGCCATTCTTTCGTCATGGTCAGAGGCATATGCCTACTTTGGTTGGTCGTCGTGCATGGCATCCACACCGTGCCACAACGTATTGAAGCTCCTTGTGCTTGCTATTTGATACTTGGTGTTCCCAAACCATTGTTTCTCCCTCTGACCATTTGTGACTCGTATTATGAGTTGTCAATGTTGACCACACACAGCATATATGTTTGGTCAAAGGCAGTACATATGCCTACTTTGGTCGTTCATGGTGCATAGTAGCCACACCGTGCTACTACTGACTGAAGGTCGTTGTATTTGCTAGTTGAGAGCTAATATTCCCATAGCATTGTTTCCTCCCCTGACCGTTTTTGACTTGTGTTATGGTTGGTCAAAGTTGACCACCCATATTGAAATTCTCTCGTCATGGTCAGTGACAAATGCCTAGTTTGGTTGTTTGGTGTGCATATTAGCCACACCCTGCCACTACGTGTTGAAGTTCATTGTCCTTTCCAATCGATACATAGGGTTCCCAACCCATTGTCTCCCCATCTGACCATTTGTGACTCGTGTTATGTGTCGTCAATGTTGATCACACATAATGGACTTCTTCGGTCATAGTCAGTGACATATGCATCCTTTGGTTGGTCACTGTGTACGCTAGCCACACCCTGCCACTACTTGTTGAAAATCTTTTTACTTGCTAGTTGACAACTAGTGTTCCCAACCCATGGTCTCCCCCACTGACCATTTGTGACTCGTGTTATGAGTTTTCAACGTTGACCACACACTGTGAAATCCGTTCGGTCATGGTTTGTGACACATGCCTACTTTGGTTTGTCTATGTACATGGTTACCACGCCGTGCCAGTACGTATCGAATGTTTTTGAGCTTTCGTGTTGAAAGCTAGTGTTCCCAAACCATTGTTAGCCCCCTCTGACTATCTGTGACCCGTGTTGTGAGTTGTAAATGTTGACCACATGAAGTGAATTTCTTTGTTCATGGTCACTGACATATGCAAACTTTGGTTGGTCACTGTGCATTGAAGCCACCCTCTGCCACTACATATTGAAGGTATTTGTACTTGCTAGTCGATAACTAGTATTCACAAACTTTTTTCTTTCACCCTGATCATTTGTGACTCGTGTTATGAGTTGTCAAGGTTTACCATACTTAGTGCCATTATTTGGTCATGGTCAGTGACATATGCCTACTTTGGTTGGTCATCGTGCATGGTATCCACACTGTGCCACAACGTATTGAAGCTCCTTGTGCTTCCTTTTTTATATTTGGTGTTCCCAAACCATTGTTTCCCCCTCTGACCATTTGTGACTCGTATTACGAGTTGTGAACGTTGACCACACACAGCGGATTTCTTTGGTCAAAGGCAGTACATATGCGTACTTTGGTCCGTCATTGTGCATGGTAACCACACTGTGCTACTACTGATTGAAGGGCGTTGTACTTGCTAGTTGAAAACTGATGTTCCCGAATCATTGTTCCCCCCCTCTGACCATTTGTGACTCGTGTTATGGTTGGTAAACGTTGACCATCCATATTGAAATTCTTTGGTCATGATCAGTGACGTATGCCTAGTTTGGTTGTTTGGTGTGCATAGTAGCCACACCGTGCCACTACGCATTGAAGTTATTTGTCCTTTCTAGTCCATGCATAGTGTTCCCAAACCATTGTCTCTCCCTCTGACCATTTGTGACTCGTGTTATGAGTTGTCAATGTTGACCACCCATACTGGATTTCTTCGGGCATAGTCAGTGACGTGTTTATCCTTTGGTTGGTCTCTGTGCACGCTAGCCAAACCGTGCCACTTCTTGTTGACATTTTTTGTACTTGCTGGTTGACAACTAGTATTCCCAATCCATTGTTTCCCCCGCTCACCATTTGTGACTCGTGTTATGAGTTTTCAATATTGAACACACTCTGAGAAATTCGTTTGGTCATGGTTAGTGCAATATGCCTAGTTTGGTTTGTTCCTGTACGTGAGTACCATGCCGTATTACTACGTATTGAAGGTCCTTGTGCTTGCTAGTTGATACCTGATGTTCCCAGACCATTTGTTCCTCCTCTGACCATTTGTGACTCATGTTATCGGTTGCGAACGTTGACCACCCTTATTGAAATTCTTTGGTCATGGTTAGTGCAATATGCCTAGTTTGGTTTGTTCCTGTACGTGAGTACCATGCCGTATTACTACGTATTGAAGGTCCTTGTGCTTGCTAGTTGATACCTGATGTTCCCAGACCATTTGTTCCTCCTCTGACCATTTGTGACTCATGTTATCGGTTGCGAACGTTGACCACCCTTATTGAAATTCTTTGGTCATGGTTAGTGCAATATGCCTAGTTTGGTTTGTTCCTGTACGTGAGTACCATGCCGTATTACTACGTATTGAAGGTCCTTGTGCTTGCTAGTTGATACCTGATGTTCCCAGACCATTTGTTCCTCCTCTGACCATTTGTGACTCATGTTATCGGTTGCGAACGTTGACCACCCTTATTGAAATTCTTTGGTCATGGTTAGTGCAATATGCCTAGTTTGGTTTGTTCCTGTACGTGAGTACCATGCCGTATTACTACGTATTGAAGGTCCTTGTGCTTGCTAGTTGATACCTGATGTTCCCAGACCATTTGTTCCTCCTCTGACCATTTGTGACTCATGTTATCGGTTGCGAACGTTGACCACCCTTATTGAAATTCTTTGGTCATGGTTAGTGCAATATGCCTAGTTTGGTTTGTTCCTGTACGTGAGTACCATGCCGTATTACTACGTATTGAAGGTCCTTGTGCTTGCTAGTTGATACCTGATGTTCCCAGACCATTTGTTCCTCCTCTGACCATTTGTGACTCATGTTATCGGTTGCGAACGTTGACCACCCTTATTGAAATTCTTTGGTCATGGTTAGTGCAATATGCCTAGTTTGGTTTGTTCCTGTACGTGAGTACCATGCCGTATTACTACGTATTGAAGGTCCTTGTGCTTGCTAGTTGATACCTGATGTTCCCAGACCATTTGTTCCTCCTCTGACCATTTGTGACTCATGTTATCGGTTGCGAACGTTGACCACCCTTATTGAAATTCTTTGGTCATGGTTAGTGCAATATGCCTAGTTTGGTTTGTTCCTGTACGTGAGTACCATGCCGTATTACTACGTATTGAAGGTCCTTGTGCTTGCTAGTTGATACCTGATGTTCCCAGACCATTTGTTCCTCCTCTGACCATTTGTGACTCATGTTATCGGTTGCGAACGTTGACCACCCTTATTGAAATTCTTTGGTCATGGTTAGTGCAATATGCCTAGTTTGGTTTGTTCCTGTACGTGAGTACCATGCCGTATTACTACGTATTGAAGGTCCTTGTGCTTGCTAGTTGATACCTGATGTTCCCAGACCATTTGTTCCTCCTCTGACCATTTGTGACTCATGTTATCGGTTGCGAACGTTGACCACCCTTATTGAAATTCTTTGGTCATGGTTAGTGCAATATGCCTAGTTTGGTTTGTTCCTGTACGTGAGTACCATGCCGTATTACTACGTATTGAAGGTCCTTGTGCTTGCTAGTTGATACCTGATGTTCCCAGACCATTTGTTCCTCCTCTGACCATTTGTGACTCATGTTATCGGTTGCGAACGTTGACCACCCTTATTGAAATTCTTTGGTCATGATCAGTGACATATGCCTACTTTGGTCGTTCATGGTGCATAGTAGCCACACCGTGCCAATACATACGAAAAGTATTTGTACTTGCTAGAAGATACATAGTGTTTTGAAACCATGTGTTCCCCCTCTGACCATTTGTGACTCATGTTATCGGTTGCGAACGTTGACCACCCTTATTGAAATTCTTTGGTCATGGTTAGTGAAATATGCCTAGTTTGGTTTGTTACTGTACGTGAGTACCATGCCATATTACTACGTATTGAAGGTCCTTGTGCTTTCTAGTTGATAGGTAGTGTTCCAAAACAATTGTTATCCCCCCCTTAGTATCTGTGACCGGTGTTGTGAGTTGTAAATGTTGACCACATGAAGTGAAATTCTTTGTTCATGGTCAGTGACATATGCTTACTTTGGCTGGTCATCGTGCATGGTATCCACACTGTGCCACAACGTATTGAAGCTCCTTGTGCTTCCTCTTTGATACTTGGTGCTCCCAAACCATTGTTTCCCCCTCTGACCATTTGTGACTCATATTACGAGTTGTCAATGTTGACCACGCACATCAGATTTCTTTGGTCAAAGGCAGTACTTATGCCTACTTTGGTCGGTCATTGTGCATGGTAGCCACACCGTGCTACTACTGATTGAAGGGCGTTGTACTTGCTAGTTGAAAACTGATATTCCAGAACCATTGTTCCCCCTTCTCACCATTTGCGACTTGTGTAATGGTTGGTGAACCTGACCATCCACATTGAAATTCTTTGATCATGGTCAGTGACATATGCCTAGTTTGGTTGTTTGGTGTGCATAGTAGTCACACCGTGCCACTACGTATTGAAGTTATTTGTCCTTTCTAGTCCATGCATAGGGTTCCCAAACCATTGTCTCTCCCTCTGACCAGTTGTGACTCGTGTTATGAGTTGTCAATGTTGACCACGCATAGTGGATTTCTTCGGTCATAGTCAGTGACGTATTCATCCTTTGGTTGGTCACTGTGCACGCTAGCCAAACCGTGCCACTTCTTGTTGAAATTATTCGTATATGCTGGTTGACAACTACTGTTTCCAATCCATTGTTTTCCCCTCTTACCATTTGTGACTCGTGTTATGGATTTTGAATATTGACCACACACTGTGAAATTCATTTGGTCATGGTTAGTGACATATGCCTCCTTTGGTTTGTCACTGTACATGGTTGCCACGCCATGTCACTACATAGTAAAGGTATTTGTGCTTTCTGGTTAATAGCTATTGTTCCCAAACCATTCTTACCCCCCTTTGACTACATGTGACTCGTGTTGTGAGTTGTCAACGCTGACCACATGAAGTGAAAGTCGTTGGTCATGTTCAGTGACATATGCATACTTTGGTTGGTCACTGTGCATGGTAGCCACGCTGTGCCACTACATATTGAAGGTATTTGTGCTACTTGAAAACTAGTATTCACGAACCATTGTCTTCCACTCTGACCATTTGTCAATTGTGTTATGAGCTGTCAACGTTTACCACACTTGTTGACATTATTTGGTCATGGTCAGTGACATATGCCTACTTTGAGTGGTCATCGTGCATGGTATCCACACCGTGCCACAACTTGTTGAAGGCCCTTGTGCTTGCTAGTTGATACCTGATGTTTGCAGACCATTGGTTCCTCCTCTGACCATTTGTGACTCGTGTTATGAGTTGTCAATGTTGACCACACATAGTGGACTTCTTCGGTCATAGTCAGTGACATATGCATCCTTTGGTTGGTCAGTGTGCACGCTAGCCACATCGTGCCACTACTTGTTGAAAATGTTTTTACTTGCTAGCTGATAACCAGTGTTCCCAATCCATTGTTTCCCCCCTGACCATTTGTGACTCGTGTTTTGTGTTTTCAACGTTGACCACACACTCTGAAATCTGTTTGGTCATGGTCAGTGACCTATGCCTACTTTGGTTTGTCATTGTACATGGTTACCACATCATGTCACTACGTATCGAAGGTATTTGTGCTTTCTTGTTGATAGATAGTGTTCCCAAACCATTGTTACCCCCTCTGTATATCTATTACTCGTGTTGTAGTTGTCAACATTGACCACATGAAGTGAAATTCTTTGTTCATGGTCAGTTACATATGCATACTTTGGTTGGTCACTGTGCATTGTAGCCACACTGTGCCACTACATATTGAAGGTATTTGTACTTTCTAGTCGATAACTAGTATTGAGAAACCATTATCTTCCACTCTGACCACTTATGACTCGTGTTATGAGTTGTCAAAGTGTACCACACATGGTGACATCATTTGGTCATGGTCAGTGACATATGCCTACTTTGGTCGGTCATCGTGCATGGTATCCACACCGTGTCAAAACATATTGCAGCTCCTTGTGCTTGCTAGTTGATACGTGGTATTCCCAAACCATTGTTTCCCCATCTGACCATTTGTGACTCGTTTTATGAGTTGTCAACGTTGACCACACACTGCGGATTTCCTTGGTCAAGGGCAGTACACATGCCTACTTTGGTCGGTCATTGTACATGGTAGCCACACCGTGCTACTACTGACTGAAGGTCGTTATACTTTCTAGTTGGTATCTAGTATTCCCAAACCATTGTTTCCCCCTCTGACAATTTGTCACCCAAATTATGGGTTGTGAACGTTGACCACACATAGTAAAGTTATTTGGTCATGGAAAGTGGCACATGCCTTATCTGGTTGGTCATTGTGCATGGTAGCCACACCGTTCCACTACTTGTTTAAATTATTTGTACTTGCTAGTCAATAAATAGAAAAAGGTTTCTCCCTGTGACACCAGGTCGGTTTTTGTTAATTTGTTACGCGTAGGTGTCTTAACTGGAGTACTCCCTCCCACCCCTTAGAGGGATGTTCTGTGGACGACCTGGAGGACATATTTACGACAGTATCATGACATCCCCCCTACCCCCCACGGCTTAGGCTCGAAGGTAGATTGAGGTATCACAACACGGCCGCCCCCCCCCCACCCCCCCCCAAGGGGTCGCGAGCTGATTCTATGTTAAGCTTACGAGGATTCAAACCCAGGACCTACCGCTCCAGAATCTAACTCTATGAACACTAAGCCAGCGCACATGGCGTTCATATGATGTCCAAATGACATTATAAGGGTTCCTATGGGTAAAGGGCATAAGATAAGGGGGTGTAAGATTAGATGGTAGTTTTCAAAAGTATGAATGGTAACAAAGTTAGTTTAATCATAAAGAGATTGACGAAGACGGAATGTCAAATTTAGTAACTTTGAGCTTGAATAACCTCTCAACGATTGCTCCGATTGACCAGCCGTAAGAAGGAAAGTTGATTACACACAGTGAAACTCTTTTCATGATATTCAGTGACACAAGCATACTTTGGTTGGTCATTGTGCATGGTGGCCACACCGTGCTACCAGTTATCGAAGGTCTTTGTACTTGCTAGTCGATATTGAGTATTCCCAAACCATTGTTTCTCCCTTGGCCCATTTTTCACTTGTGTTATGAGTTGTGAACGTTGACCTCCCACACTAAACTTCTTTGGTCATGAGTAGTGATGTATGCCTACTTGGGTAGGTCATTGTGCACGGTAGCCACACCGTGCCAATACATACGAAAAACATTTGTACTTGCTAGAAGATACATATTGTTTTGAAACCATGTTTTCCCCCTCTGACCATCTGTGCCTCATATTATGGGTTGCGAACGTTGACCACCCTTATTGAAATTCTTTGGTCATGGTTAGTGACATATGCCTAGTATTGTTTGTCACTGTACATGGTTACCACACCGTGTCACTATGTATTGCAGGTCTTTGTGCTTTATAGTTGATAGCTAGTGTTCCCAAACCATTGTTACCCCCTTTGACTATCAGTGACTCGTGTTGTGAGTTGTCAACGCTGACGACATGAAGTGAAATTCTTTGTTCATGGTCAGTGACATATGCATACTTTGGTTGTTCACTGTGCATTGTAGCCACAGTGTGCCATTATGTACTAAAGGTATTTGTACTTGTTAGTCAATAACTAGTATTCACAAACCATTATCTTCCACCCTGACCATTTGTGACTCGTGTTATGAGTTGTCAAGGTTTACCACAATTAGTGCCATTGTTTGGTCATGGTCAGTGACATATGCCTACTTTGGTTGGTCATCGTGCATGGTATCCACACTGTGCCACAACGTATTGAAGCTCCTTGTGCTTGCTTTTTGATATTTGGTGTTCCCAAACCATTGTTTCCCCCTCTGACCATTTGTGACTCGTATTATGAG
>SZWC01018914.1:13037-28039 GCA_023375785.1 Penium margaritaceum | reverse complement strand
CCCCCCCCCCCCAGGTCGCGAGCCTATTCTATATTGCGCGTACGAGGATTCAAACCCAGGACCTACCGCTCCAGAATCTAACTCTGTAAACACTAAGCCATCGCACATGGTGTTCATATGATGTCCAAATAACATTATAAGGGTTCCTATGGGTACAGGGCATAAAATAAGGGGGTTTAAGATTAGAGGGTAGTATTCAAAAGTATGAATGATAACAAAGTTAGATTAATCATAAAACGATTGACGTAGACGGAATTTCAAATTTTGCAACTTTGAGCTGGAATAACCTCTCAACCATTGCTCCGATTGACCAGCCGTAAGAAGGAAAGTTGACTACACACAGTGAAACTCTTTTTATGATATTTGGTGACACAAGCATACATTGGTTGGTCATTGTGCATGGTAGCCACACCGTGCCAACACTTATCGAAGGTCTTTGTACTTGCTAATTGATACCGAGTATTCCCAAACCATTGTTTCTCCCTCTACCCATTTTGACTTGTATTATGAGTTGTGAACATCGACCACACACACTAAACTTCTTTGGTCATGAGCACTGTTGTATGCTTACTTGGATAGGTCGTTGTGCACCGTAGCCACACCGTGCCAATACATACAAAAAAAATTGTACTTGCTAGAAGATGCATAGTATCTTGAAACCATGTTTTTCCCCTCTCACCATTTGTGACTCATGTTATGGGTTGCGAACGTTGACCACCCTTTTTGAAATTCTTTGGTCATGGTTAGTGACATATGCCTAGTTTGGTTTGTCACTATACGTGGTTATCACGCCGTGTCACTACGCATTGAAGGTCTTTGTGCTTTCTAGTTGATAGCTAGTGTTCCCACACCATTGTTACCCCCTCTGACTATCAGTGACTCGTGTTGTGCATTGTCAACGCTTACCACATGAAGTGAAATTCTGTGTTCATGGTCAGTGACATATGCATACTTTGGTTGTTCACTGTGCATTGTAGCCACACTATGCCACTACATATCGAAAGTATTTGTACCTGCTAGTCAATAACCAGTATTCACAAACCATTATCTTCCATCCTGACCATTTGTGACGTGTGTTATGAGTTGTCAGGGTTTACCACACTTAGTGCCATTATTTGTTCCTTGTCAGTGACATATGCCTACTTTGGTTGCTCATCGTGCATGGTATCCACACAATGCCACAACGTATTGAAGCTCCTTGTGCTTGCTTTTTGATACTTGGTGTTCCCAAACCATTGTTTCCCCCTCCGACCATTTGTGACTCGTGTTATGAGTTGTCAATGTTGACCACACACAGCAGATTTCTTTTGTCAAAGGCAGTATATATGCCTACTTTGGTCGTTCATTGTGCATGGTAGCCACACCGTGCTACTACTGACTGAAGGTCGTTGTACTTGCTAGTTGAGAACTGATATTCCCATACCATTGTTTCCTCCCCTGACCGTTTTTGCCTTGTGTTATGGTAGGTCAATGTTGACCACCCACTTCTCTCGTCATGGTCAGTGACATATGCCTAGTTTGGTTGTTTGGTGTGCATATTAGCCACACCTTGCCACTACATATTGAAGTCCCTTGTCCTCTCTAGTCAATACATAGGGTTCCCAAACCATCGTCTCTCCCTCTGACCATTTGTGACTCGTGTTATGAGTAGTCAATGTTGACCACACATATTGGACTTTTTTGGTCATAGTCAGTGACATATGCATCCGTTGGTTGGTCACTATACACGCTAGCCACTCCGTGCCATTACTTGTTGAATACATTTCTACTTGCTAGTTGATAACTAGTGTTCCCAACCCATGGTTTCCCCCACTGACCAGTTGTGACTGGTGTTATGAGTTTTCAACGTTGACCACACACTATGAAATCTGTTTGGTTATGGTTTGTGACACATGCCTACTTTGGTTTGTTACTGTACATGGTCACCACGCTGTGTCATTACGTATAGAAGGTCTTTGTGCTTTCTTGTTGACAGCTAGTGTCAAGGTCATTGTTAGCCCCCTCTGACTATATGTGACCCGTGTTGTGAGTTGTAAATGTTGACCACATGAAGTTAAATTCTTTGTCCATGGTCAGTGACATATGCATACTTTGGTTGGTCACTGTGCATTTTAGCCACACTGTGCCACTACATATTGAAGGTATTTGTACTTGCTATTTGATAACTGGTATTCAACAACCATTATCTTCCACCCTGACCATTTGTGACTCGTGTTATGAGTTGTCAAGGTTTACCACACTTAGTGTCATCATTTGGTTATGGTCAGTGACATATGCCTACTTTGGTTGGTCATCGTGCATGTTATCCACACTCTACCACAACGTATTGAAGCTCCTTGTGCTTGCGTTTTGGTACTTGGTGTTCCCAAACCATTGTTTCCCCCTCTGACCATTTGTGACTCGTATTATGAGTTATCAACGTTGACCACACACATCGGATCTCTTTGGTCAAAGGCAGTACACATGCGTACCTTGGTCGGTCACTGAGCATGGTAGCCACACCGTGCTTCTACTGACTGAAGGTCGCTGTACTTGCTAGTTTAGAACTGATATTCCCATAGCAATGCTTCCTCCCACGACCATTTGTGACTCGTGTTATGGTTGGTCAACGTTGACCAACCATATTGAAATTATTTGGTCATGGTCAGTGACATATGCCTAGTTTGGTTGCTTGGTGTGCATAGTAGCCACAGCGTGCCACTACGTATTAAAGTTCTTTGTCCTTTCTAGTTGATACATAGGGTTCCCAAACCATTGTCTCTCCCTCTGACCATTTGTAACTCGTCTTATGAGTTGTCAATGTTGACCACACATAGTGGACTTCTTCGGTCATAGTCAGTGACATATGCATCCTTTGGTTGGTCACTGTGCATGTTAGCCACACCGTGCCACTACTTGTTAAAATCTTTCTACTTGCTAGTTGATAACTAGTTTTCCCAACACATGGTTTCCCCCACTGACCAGTTGTGACTCGTGTTATGAGTTTTCAACGTTGACCACACACTATGAAATCCGTTTGGTCATGGTTTGTGACACATGCCTACTTTGGTTTGTTACTGTACATGGTTACCACGCCATGTCATTAGGTATTGAAGGTCTTTGTGCTTTCTTGTTGAGAGCCAGTGTTCCCAAACCATTGTTAGCCCCATCTGACTATCTGTGACCCGTGTTGTGAGTTGTAAATGTCGACTACATGAAGTAAAATTCTTTGTTCATGGTCAGTGACATATGCATACGTTGGTTGGTCACAGTGCATTCTAGGCACATTGTGCCACTACATATTGAAGGTATTCGTACTTGCTAGTCAATAACTAGTATTCAGAAACCATTGTCTTCCATCCTGACCATTTGTGACTAGTGCTATGAGTTGTTAAGGTTTACCACACTTAGTGCCATTATTTGGTCATGGTCAGTGACATATGCCTACTTTGGTTGGTCATCGTGCATGGTATCCACACCGTGCCAAGACGTATTGAAGCTCCTTGTGCTTGCTATTTGATACTTGGTGTTCCTCAACCATTGTTTTTCCATCTGAACATTTGTGACTCGTATTAGGAGTTGTCAATGATAACCACACACAGCGGGTTTCTTTGCTCAAAGGCAGTACATATGCCTACTTTGGTCGGTCATTGTGCATGGTTGCCACGCCGTGCTACTAGTGACTGAAGGTCGTTGTACTGATATTCCCATAGCATTGTTTCCTCCCCTGACCGTTTTTGTCTCGTGTTATGGTTGGTCAACGTTGAGAACCCATATTCAAATTCCCTGGTCATGGTCAGTAACATATGCCTAGTTTGGTTGTTTGGTGTGCATATTAGCCACATCGTGCCACTACGTATTGAAGTTTTTTTTCCTTTCTAGTCGATACATAGGGTTCCCAAACCATTGTCTCTTTCTCTGACCATTTGTGACTCGTATTATGACTTGTCAACGTTTACCACACACACCGGATTTCTTTGGTCAAAGGCAGTACATATGCCTACTTTGGCCGGTCATTGTGCATGGTAGCCACAGCGTGCTACTACTGACTGAAGGTCGTTGTTCTTGCTAGTTGAGAACTGATATTCGCATAGCATTGTTTCCACCCCTGACCGTTTGTGACTCCTGTTATGGTTGGTCAATGTTGACCACCCATATTGAAATCATCTGGTCATGGTCAGTGAAATTTCCCGAGTTTGGTTGTTTGGTGTGCATAGTAGCCACACCGTGCCATTATGTATTGAAGTTCTTTGTGCTTTCTAGTTGATACATAGGGTTCCCAAACCATTGTCTCTCCCTCTGACCATTTGTGACTCGTGTTATGAGTTGTCAATGTTGACCACACATAGTGGACTTTTTCGGTCATAGTCAGTGACATATGCATCCTTTGGTTGGTCACTGTGCCCGCTAGCCACACCGTGCCACTACTTGTTGCAAATCTTTCTACTTGCTAGTTGATAACTAGTGTTCTCAGCCCATGGTTTCCCCCACTGACCAGTTTTGACTCGTGTTATGAGTTTTCAACGTTGACCACACACTGTGAAATCTGTTTCATCATGGTTTGTGACACATTCCTACTTTGGTTTGTCACTTTACATGGTTACCACGTTGTGTCATTACGTATCAAAGGTCTTTGTGCTTTCTTATTGACAGCTAGTGTTCCCAAACCTTTGCTAGCCCCCTCTGACTATCTGTGACCCGTGTTGTGAGTTGTAAATGTTGACCACATGAAGTGAAATTCTTTGTTCATGGTCAGTGACATATGCATACTTTGGTTGGTTACTGTACATAGTAGCCACACTGTGCCACTACAAATTGAAGGTATTTGTACTTGCTAGTCGATAACTAGTACTCACAAACCAATATCTTCCACCCTGACCATTTGTGACTCGTGTTATGAGTTGTCAAATGTTACCACACTTAGTCAAATCATTCAGTCATGGTCACTAACATATGCCCACTTTGGTTAGTCACACTGTGCCACAACTCGTTGAAGCTCCTTGTGCTTTCTATTTGATACTTGGTG
Organism: Penium margaritaceum; assembly: GCA_023375785.1. Lineage (NCBI taxonomy): Eukaryota > Viridiplantae > Streptophyta > Zygnematophyceae > Desmidiales > Peniaceae > Penium > Penium margaritaceum. The sequence continues at coordinate 23,034 of SZWC01018914.1, read as the reverse complement.
TTTCCAAACCATTGTTTCCCCCTTTGACCATTTGTCACTCGTATTACGAGTTTTTAACGTTGACCACACACAGCGCATGTATTTGGTCAAAGGCAGTACATATGCCTACTTTGGTCACTGATTGTGCATGGTAGCCACACCGTGGTACTATTGATTGAAGGGCGTTGTACTTGCTAGTTGAAAACTGATATTCTCGAACCATTGTTCCCCCTCTGACCATTTGTGACTCGTGTTATGGTTGGTCAACGTTGACCATCCATATTGAAATTCTCTCGTCATGGTCAGTGACATATGCCTAGTTTGGTTGTTTGGTGTGCATAGTAGCCACACCGTGCCACTACGTATTGAAGTTCTTTGTCCGTTCTAGTTGATACATAGGGTTCCCAAACCATTGTATCTCCCTCTGACCATTTGTGACTCGTGTTATGAGTTGTCAATGTTGACCACACATAGAGGGCTTCTTTGGTCATAGTCAGTGATTTATGCATCCTTTTGTTGGTCATTGTGAACGCTAGCCACACCGTGTCACTACTTGTTGAAAATCTTTACACTTGCTAGTTGATAAACAGTGTTCCCAACCCATGCTGTCCTCCACTGACCATTTGTGACTCGTACAATAAGATTTCAATGTTGACCACACACTGTGAAATCTGTTTGGTCATGGTTTGTGACACATGCCTACTTTGGTTTGTCACTGTACATGGTTACCACGCCGTGTCATTACGTATCGAAGGTCTTTGTGCTTTCTTGATGACAGCTAGTGTTCCCAAACCATTGTCACGCCCTCTGACTATCAGTGACTCATGTTGTGAGTTGTAAATGTTGACCACATGTAGTGAAATTCTTTGTTCATGGTCAGTGACATATGTATACTTTGGTTGGTCACTGTGCATTGTAGCCACACTGTGCCACTACATATTGAAGGTATTTGTACTCGCTAGTCAATAACTAGGATTCAAAAATCATTATCTTCCACCCTGACCATTTGTGACTCGTGTTATGAGTTGTCAAGGTTTACCACACTTAGTGCCATTGTTTAGTCATGGTCAGTGACATATGCCTACTTTGGTTGGTCATCGTGCATGGTATCCACACTGTGCCACAACGTATTGAATCTCCTTGTGCTTGCTATTCAATACTCGGTGTTCCAAAACCATTGTTTTCCCCTCTGACAAATTGTGACTCCTATTATGAGGTGTCAACGTTGACCACACACAGCGGATTTCTTTGGTCAAAGGCAGTACATATGCCTACTTTGGTCGGTCATTGTGCATGCTAGCCACACTGTGCTATTACTGACTGAAGGTCGTTGTACTTAATAGTTGAAAACTGATATTCCCATAGCATTGTTTCCTCCCCTGACCGTTTGTGACTCGTGTTATGGTTGGTCAACGTTGACCACCCGTATTGAAATCATCTGGTCATGGTCAGTGACATATACCTAGTTTTGTTGGTTGGTGTACATAATAGCCACACCGTGCCACTCCGCATTGAAGATTTTTGTCCTCTCTAGTTAATACATAGGGTTCCAAAACTATTGTCTCTCCCTCTGACCATTTGTGACTCCTGTTATGAGTTGTCAATGTTGACCACACACAGTGGACTTCTTCTGTCATAGTCATTGACATATGCATCCTTTGGTTGGTCACCGTGCACGCTAGCCACACGATGCCACTCCTTGTTGAAAATCTTCCTACTTGCTAGTTGATAACTAGTGTTCCCAGCCCATTGTCTCCCCCACTGACCATTTGTGACCCATGGTATGAGTTTTCAACGTTGACCACACATGTAAAATCCGTTTGGTCATGGGTTGTGACACATGCCTACTTTGGTTTGTCACTGTACAATGTTGCCAGGCCGTGTCATTACGTATCGAAGGTCTTTGTGCTTTCTTGTTGATAGCTAGTGCTCCCAAGCCATTGTTACCCCCTCTGACTATCAGTGACTCGCGTTGTGAGTTGTAAATGTTGACCGCATGAAGTGAAATTCTTTGTTCATGGTCAGTGACATATGTATACTTTCGTTGGTCACCGTGCATTGTAGCCACACTGTGCTACTACATATTGAAGGTGTATGTACTTGCTAGTCAATAAATAGTATTCAAAAATCATTATCTTCCACCCTGACCATTTTTTACTCGTGTTTTGAGTTGTCAAGGTTTACCACACTTAGTGCCATTATTTGGTCATGGTCAGTGACATATGCCTACTTTGGTTGGTCATCGTGCATGGTATCCACACGGTACCACAACGTATTGAAGCTCATTGTGGTTTCTTTTTGATACATGGTGTTCCCAAACCATTGTTTCCCCCTCTGACCATTTGTGACTCGTATTATGAGTTGTCAATGTCGACCACACACAGCAGGTTTCTTTGGTGAAAGGCCCTACATATGCCTACTTTGGTCGTTCATTGTGCATGGTATCCACACCGTGCTACTACTGACTGAAGGTCGTTGTACTTGCTAGTTGAGAACTGATATTCCCATAGCATTGCTTCCTCCCGTGACCGTTTGTGACTCATGTTATGGTTGGTCAACGTTGACCACCCATGTTGAAATTCTTTGGTCATGGTCAGTGACATATGCCTAGTTTGGTTGTTTGGTGTGCATATTAGCCACACCGTGCCACTACGTATTGAAGTTCTTTGTCCTTTCTAGTTGATACATAGGGTTCCAAAACAATTGTCTCACCTTCTGATGATTTGTGACTCGTGTTATGAGTTGTCAATGTTGACCACACATAGTGTACTAATTCGGTGATAGTTAGTGACATATGCATCATTTGGTTGGTCACTGTGCATGCTAGCTACACCGTGCCACTACTTGTTGAAAATATTTCTACTTACTAGTTGATAACTTGTGTTCCCAACCCATGGTTTCCCCCACCGACCATTTGTGACTCGTGTTATGAGTTTTCAACGTTGACCACACACTGTGAAATCCGTTTGGTCATGGTTTGTGACACATGTCTGCTTTGGTTTGCCACTGTACATGGTTACCACGCTGTGTCATTACGTATCGAAGGTCTTTGTGCTTTCTCGTTGACAGCTAGTGTTCCCAACCCATTGTTAGCCTCCTCTGACTATCTGTGACCCGTGTTGTGAGTTGTAAATGTTGACCACATGAAGTGAAATCCTTTGTTCATGGTCAGTGACAAATACATACTTTGGTTGGTCACTGTGCATTGTAGCGACTCTGTGCCACTACATATTGAAGGTATTTGTACTTGCTAGTCGATAACTAGTATTCACAAACGATTATCTTCCACCCTGACCATTTATGATTCGTGTTATGAGTTGTCAAGGTTTACCACACTTAGTGCCATTATTTGGTCATGGTCAGTGACATATGCCTACTTTGGTTGGTCATCGTGCATGGTATCCACACTGTGCCACAACGTATTGAAGCTCCTTGTGCTTGCTATTTGATACTCGGTGTTCCCGAACCATTGTTTCCTCCTCTGACCATTTGTGACTCGTATTATGAGTTGTCAACGTTGATCACAGACAGCGGATTTCCTTGGTCAAAGTCAGTACATATGCCTACTTTTGTCGGTCATTGTGCATGGTAGCCACACCGTACTACTTATGACTGAAGGTCGTTGTACTTGCTAGTTGAGAACTGATATTCCCATAGCATTGTTTCCTCCCCTGACCGTTTGTGACTCCTGTTATGGTTGGTGATCATTGACCACCCATATTGAGATTATCTGGTCATGGTCAGTGACATATGCCTAGTTTGGTTGTTTGGTGCGCATAGTAGGCAGACCGTGCCACTACGTATTGAAGTTCTTTGTCCTTTCTAGTTGATACATAGGGTTCCCAAACCATTGTCTCTTCCTCTGACCATTTTTCTCTCGTGTTATGAGTTGTCAATGTTGACCACACATAGTGGACTTCTTCGGTCATAGTCAGTGACATATGCATCCTTTGGTTGGTCACTGTGCACGCTAGCCACACCGTGCCACTACTTGTTGAAAATCTTTCTACTTGCTAGTTATCAACTAGCAAGTAGAAGGATTTTCAACAAGTAGTGGCACGGTGTGGCTAGCGTGCACAGTGACCAACCAATGGATGCATATGTCACTGACTATGACCAAAGAAGTCCACTGTGTGTGGTCAACATTGACAACTCATAACACGAGTCACAAATGGTCAGAGGGAGAGACAATGAATTGGGAACCCTATGTATCAACTAGAGAGGACAAAGAACTTCAATACGTAGTGGCACGGTGTGGCTACTATGCACACCAAACAACCAAACTAGGCATATGTCACTGACCATGACCAGATAATTTCAACATGGGTGCTCAACATTGGCCAACCATAACACGAGTCACAAACGGTCAGGGGAGGAAACAATTCCATGGGAATATGAGTTCTCAACGAGAAAGTACAACGACCTACAGTCAGTAGTAGCACGGTGTGGCAACCATGCACAATGACCGACCAAAGTAGGCAGATGTACTGCCTTTGAGCAAACAAAACCCCCTATGTGTGGTCATATTGACAACTCATAATACGAGTCACAAATGGTCAGAGGGGAAAACAATGGTTTGGGAAACCCAAGTATCAAATAGCAAGCACAAGGAGCTTCAGTACGTTGTGGCACGGTGTGGATACCATGCACGATGACCAACCAAAGTAGGCATTTGTCACTGACCATGAGCAAATAATGGCACTACGTGTGGTAAACCATGACAACTCATAACACGAGTCACAAATGGTCAGGGTGGAATGTCATGGTATGTGAATACTAGTTATTGACTAGCAAGTACAAATACCTTCAATATGTAGTGGCAATGTGTGGCTACAATTCACTCTGACCAACCAAAGTATGCATATGTGACTGACCATGAACAAAGAATTTCACTTCATGTAGTCAACATTTACAACTCACAACACGGGTCACAGATAGTCAGAGGGGGCTAACAATAATTTTGGAACACTAGCTATCAACAAGAAAGCACAAAGACCTTCGATACGTAATGACACGGCGTGGTAACCATGTACAGTAACAAACCAAAGTAGGCATGTGTCACAAACCATGACCAAACGGATTTCACAGTGTGTGGTCAACGTTGGAAACTCATAACACGAGTCACAAATGGTCAGAGGGGGAAACAATGGTTTGGTAACACCAAGTATTGAAAAGCAAGCACAAGGAGCTTCAATACGTTGTGGCACAGTGTGGATACCATGCACGATGACCAACCAAAGTAGGCATGTGTCACAAACCATGACCAAACGGATTTCACAGTGTGTGGTCAACGTTGAAAACTCATAACACGAGTCACAAGTGGTCAGTGGGGGAAACCATGGGTTGGGAACACTAGTTATCAACGAGCAAGTACAAAGATTTTCAACACGTAGTGGCACGGTGTGGCTAGCATGCATATTGACCAACCGAAGGATGCATATGTCACTGACTATGACCGAAGAAGTCCACTATGTGTGGTCAACAGTGACAACTCATAACACAAGTCACAAATGGTCAGAGGGAGATACAATGGTTTGGGAACCCTATGTATCGACTAGAGAGGACAAGGAACTTCAATACGTAGTGGCACGGTGTGGCTAATATGCACACCAAACAACCAAACTAGGCATATGTCACTGACCATGACAAGAGAATTTCAATATGGGTGGTCAACGTTGACAAACCATAACACGAGTCAAAAACAGTCAGGGGAGGAAACAATGCTATTGGAATAGCACTTCTCAACTAGCAAGTACAACCACCTTCAGTCAGTAGTAGCACGGTGTGGCTACCATGCACAATGAAGAACCAAAGGAGGCATGTGTACTGCCTTTGACCAAAGAAATCTGATGTGTGTGGTCAACATTGAGAACTCATAATACGAGTCACAAATGGTCAGAGGGGGAAACAATGGTTTGGTAACACCAAGTATCGAAAAGCAAGCACAAGGAGCTTCACTACGTTGTGGCACGGTGTGGATACCATGCACGATGACCAACCAAAGTAGGCATATGTCACTGACCATGACCAAATAATGGCACTATGTGTGGTAAACCTTGACAACTCATAACACGAGTCATAAATGGTCAGGGTGGAAAATAATGGTTTGCAAACACCAGTTATCAACTAGCAAGTACAAATACCTCCAGTATGTAGTGGCACAGTGTGGCTACAATGCATAGTGACCAACCAAAGTATGCATATGTCACTCACCATGAACAAAGAAGTTCCCTTCATGTGGTCAACATTTACAACTCACAACACGAGTCACTTATAGACAGATGGGGTAACAATGGTTTGGGAATACTGGCTGTGAACAAGAAAGCACAAAGACCTTCGATACGTAATGACACGGCGTGGTAACCATGTCCCGTAACAAACCAAAGTAGGCATGTGTCACAAAAAATGAACAAACAGATTTCACAGTGTGTCGTCAACGTTGAAAACCCATATGACGAGTCACAAATGGTCAGTGGGGGAGACCATGGGTTGGGAACAATATTTATCAACTAGCAAGTAGAAATATTTTCAACAAGTAGTGGCACGGTGTGGCTAGCATGCACAGTGACCAACCAAAGGATGCATATGTCACCGACTATGACCGAAGAAGTCTATTATGTGTGGTCAACATTGACAACTCATAACACGAGTCACAAATGGTCAGAGGGAGAGACAATGGTTTGGGAACCCTATGTATCAACTAGAAATGACAAAGAACTTCAATACGTAGTGGCACGTTGTGGCTACTATGCACACTGAACAACCAAACTAGGCATATGTCACTGACCATAACCAGATGATTTCAATATGGGTTGACAACGTTGACCAACCATAACACGAGTCACAAATGGTCAGGGGAGGAAACAATGCTATGTGAATATCAGTTCTCAACTAGCAAGTGCAACGACCTTAAGTCAGTAGTAGCATGGTGTGGCTACCATGCACAATGACCGACCAAAGTAAGGATATGTACTGCCTCTGACCAAAAAACTCCGCTGCGTGTGGTCAACGTTGACAACTCATAATACAAGTCACAAATGGTCAGAGGGGGAAACAATGGTTTGGGAACACCGGGTATCAAATAGAAAGCACAAGGATCTTCAATGCGTTGTGGTATAGTGTGGATACCATGCACGATGACCAACAAAAGTAGGCATATGTCACTTTCCATGACCAAATAATGGCACTAAGTGTGGGAAACCTTGATAACTCATAACACGACTCACAAATGGTCAGGGTGGAATGTAATGGTTTGGAAATACTAGTTATCGACTAGCAAGTACAAATACCTTCAATATGTAGTGGCACAGTGTGGCTACAATGCACTGTGACCAACCAAAGTATGCATTTGTGACTGACCATGAACAAACACTTTCACTTCATTGGTACAACATTTACAACTCACAACACGGGTCACTGATAGTCAGAGGGGGCTAGCAATGGTTTGGGAACACTGGCTGTCAACAAGAAAGCACAAAGACCTTCAATACGTAATGACACGGCGTGGAAACCATGTATAGTAACAAACCAAAGTAGGCATGTGTCACAAACCATGACCAAACGGATTTCAAGTGTGGTCAACGTTGAAAACTCATAAGACGAGTCACAGCCGGTCAGTGGGGGAAACCATGGGTTGGGAACACTAGTTATCAACTAGCAAGTAGAAAGATTTTCAACAAGTAGTGGCACGGTGTGGCTAGCGTACACAACGACCAACCAAATGATGCATTTTTCACTGACTTTGACGGAAGAAGTCCACTATGTGTGGTCAACATTGACAACTCATAACACGAGTCACAAATGGTCAGAGGGAGATACAATGGTTTGGGAACCCTATGTTCTGACTAGAAAGGACAAGGAACTTCAATACGCAGTGGCACGGTGTGGCTAACATGCACACCAAACAACCAAACTAGGCATATGTCACTGACCATGACGAAAGAATTTCAATATGGGAGGTCAACGTTGACCAACCGTAACACGAGTAAAAAACGGTCAGGAGAGGAAACAATGCTATGGGAATATCCATTCTCAACTAGTTAGTACAACGACCTTCTGTCAGTAGTAGCACGGTATGGCTACCATGCACAATGAACGACCAAAGTAGGCATATGTACTGCCTTTGACCAAAGAAAAACACTGTGTGTGGTCAACATTGACAACTCGTAATAAGAGTCACAAATGGTCAGAGGGGGAAACAATGGTTTGGGAACACCACGTATCAAAGAGCAAGTACAAGGAGCTTCTATACGTTGTGGCACAGTGTGGATACCATGCACGATGACCAACCAAAGTAGGCATATGTCACTGACAATGACCAAACAATGGCACTAAGTGTGGTAAACCTTGACAACTTAGAAGACGAGTCGCAAATGGTCAGGGTGGAAGATAATGGTTTGTGAATACCAATCATTGACTAGCAAGTACAAATACCTTCAATATGTAGTAGTACAGCAGTGTTGCTACAATGCACAATGACCAACCAAAGTATGCATATGTCACTGACCATGAACAAGGAATTTCACTTCATGTGGTCAACATTAACTACTCACAACATGGGTCACAGATAGTCAGAGGGGGGCAAACAACGGTTTGGGAACACTAGCTGTCAACAAGAAAGCAAAAAGACCTTTGATACATAATGACACAGCGTGGTAACCATGTACAGTGACAAACCAAAGTAGGCATGTGTCACAAACCATGACCAAATGGATTTCAATGTGTGTGGTCAACGTTGAAAACTCATAACACGATTCAAAAATGATCAGTGGGGGAAACCATGGGTTGGAATCACTAGTTATCAACTAGCAGGTCGAAATATTTTCAACAAGTAGTGGCATGGTGTTGCTAGCGTGCACAGTGACCAACCAAAGGATGCATATGTCACTGACTATAAATGAAGAAGTCCACTATGTGTGGTCAACATTGACAACTCATAACACGAGACACAAATGGTTACAGGCAGAGACAATGGTTTGGGAACCCTTTGTAGCGACTAGAAAGGACAAAGAACTTCAATACATAGTGGCACGGTGTGGCTAATATGCACACCAGACAACCAAACTAGGCATATGTCACTGACCATGACCAGGGAATTTCAGTATGGGTGGTCAACGTTGACCAACCATAACACAAGACAAAAACGGTCAGGGGAGGAAACAATGCTATGGGAATATCACTTCTCAACAAGTACAACGACCTGCAGTCAATAGTAGCAAGGCGTGACAACCATGCAAAATGACTGACCAAAGTAGGCATATGTACTGCCTTTGAGCAAAGAAGCCTGCTGTGTGTGGTCAACATTGACAACTCATAATACGAGTCACAAATGGTCAGAGGGGAAAACAATGGTTTGGGAACACCAAGTATCAAATAGCAAGCACAAGGAGCTTCAATACGTTCTGGCACTGTGTACATACCATGCACGATGACCAACCAAAGTAGGCATATATCACAGACCATGACCAAATAATGGCACTTGGTGTGGTAAACCTTGACATCTCATAGCACGAGTCACAAATGGTCAGGGTGGTAGATAATTGTTTGTGAATACTAGTTTTTGACTAGCAAGTACCTCCCAAACCATTATCTTACTAGACATCTCATAGCACGAGTCACAAATGGTCCGAGGTACTTGCTAGTCAATAACTAGTACTCACAAATCATTATCTTCCACCCTGACCATTTGTAACTCGTGTTATGAGTTGTCAATGTTTACCACACTTAGTGCCATTATTTGGTCATGGTCAGTGACATATGCCTACTTTGGTTGGTCATCGTGCATGGTATCCACACTTTGCCACAACCTATTGAAGCTCCTTGTGCTTGCGATTTGATACTCGGTGTTCCCAAACCATTGTTTCCCCATCTGACCATTTGTGACTCGTATTATGAGTTGTCAACGTTGACCACACACAGCGGATTTCTTTGGTCAAAGGCAGTACATATGCCTACTTTGGTTGGTCATTGTGCATGGTAGCCACACCATGCTACTAGTGACTGAAGGTCATTGTACTTG
>SZWC01018913.1:32230-43955 GCA_023375785.1 Penium margaritaceum | reverse complement strand
GATGGTCAGATCGTAAGTGATCCCGCTGTCATGCCGGGGTTCATGAACAGTTCAGTCATTGTGACTTTGGGCCCGTGTACCATAGACCCGTCGGCACTGCCAAAGTGGGTAGCTGGAAGATGGCGGCGGGGACACAAATCGCTTTCTTTTGGAAGGATGAGCCAGAGATGCTGAATTGGAACTATTTGTACAATTTGGTGTTGGAGGAATCGGCAGTACGGCGGGACTTGTACCATGTGATGGGATTGGATGCACCACGGATGAGGAACGTGGACTTGAGTGCTGCGCTGGACACCTTGGCCACAGGGCCTTGGGTCGTTCATCCGTAACAAGAGGGGGTTCGCACACGTACTGTCCAAAATGGTGGGTTGGTGCTTGAGGNGAGTGGGTGTGGTGGTCGTGGCCGAGGGCGTGGGTGTGGACGTGGACAGGCGAAGGCGACAGATCTCAATGGCAAGAGGAAAATGGATGAGGTAGGGCAATCAAATGCGGTGCGAGATGATGATGATGACGATGTTGATCCGCTGTGGGTGGCTGGGGATACAACGGAAATGGGGGGCGTCTAAGGAGGATGGAGGTACGACAGGTGCAGAAAGGCCGATGCCAAGTGCCAAGCTTGCGGGCAAGGCAATGGATGCGACGACGTAGAGGGAGGAGACATCGGCAGAGCCTTAGTTTTGACCAGCAATGAGGCCTACTGCATTTGCTGCTATAGTAGCACCCGCAATGGCGGGACATGGCTGCACAACAAGCACGATGATTGCAGTAGGGAAGGATGTAAATGTGAAGTAGGCGGAAGCGTGGGATCAAGGGAGGTTGGAGGAGACAATAAGGAAGATGTTGGAGAAGAGGGAGGTGACAAGAACGATACCATGGAAGGAGCTCTTTCTTAAATAGAAGCAGTTAGATTGTATAGCGGCGGAAGAGCTTTGTGCCATATGTACAATATGGTTGAAGACAAGAAACAACGGGACAAGCAACTTGGTGAGCCACGTGTGGAACAACCATCTTCGCGCGGTCTTTATCAACGTCGCGCCGGAGGGGTGGGGGACAGGAGAAAAGATCATCCATCCCACCGGTGCTCGAATAGAGCGAGCTATCACCATAGCAGATCCATTGTTCTGTCGAGATAGGTTTTAGACAAAGTTGAGGCATTTTTGGGTCATCCACGACCTTTCCTTTTGCCTGATCGAGTGTGATGAGTTATGTATGACTGTGGTCGAACTCAACCCGAAGGCAAAACTCCCCAATAGGAAGACCTTCGCAAAAACAATCCATGGTGATTGGGGTTGCTACAAGGCGTTGATGAGGGAATTACGGGATATTACCATTGGCCGTATTGCCACATCCGTTGGTATGTGTATCTGGCAGAATGACCGAGTGCACACGGGGATCATTGTGCACTACTTAAACGCGGATTGGAAAAACATGACGGCGATCATCGATTTCATTACAGTGCCAAAAAGGCACAAGGGCAAGTATCTTGCCAAGGCACTGCATTTGTGTCTGTTTTAGTGGGATCTCGAGGGGAAGGTGAAAGCCATCACCTTTGACAACGCCTCCAACAAGAACATGGCCGATGAGTCGGTGGCCGTCTACCCAGACACCTTCGACCCACAGTGGTTTTTTTTTTCCACGTCATCAACTTGGTTGTGCAGGCCTTGTTGATGGCAGATGGAACGGTGGAGGAGATGACCAGGAGGGTGCGCAAAATGGAACAGACCTTGCGCAACTTGTCNCGTATTGCCACATCCGTTGGCATGTGTATCTGGCAGAATGACCGAGTGCACACGGGGATCATTGTGCACTACTTAAACGCGGATTGGAAAAACATGACGGCGATCATCGATTTCATTACAGTGCCAAAAAGGCACAAGGGCAAGTATCTTGCCAAGGCACTGCATTTGTGTCTGTTTTAGTGGGATCTCGAGGGGAAGGTGAAAGCCATCACCTTTGACAACGCCTCCAACAAGAACATGGCCGATGAGTCGGTGGCCGTCTACCCAGACACCTTCGACCCACAGTGGTTTTTTTTTTTCCACGTCATCAACTTGGCTGTGCAGGCCTTGTTGATGGCCGATGGAACGGTGGAGGAGATGACCAGGAGGGTGCGCAAAATGGAACAGACCTTGCGCAACTTGTCGTCGTTGTGAGAGCACTTGGAAGAGCTCAGGCCAGAGCGGATGGAGTGGCTGGTCGATGACATGCGTACGATGTGGGGCAGCTCGTTTGCGGTGCTAGAGGCATCTATGGAGACACGAACAACAGGGCATGATTGGATGAAGGTATGGACAGCAGCTGCCAGATGACCCTTTGAGCCAAACGCAAGGAAGGAGGTGTTGAAGGAGGTGCTCATCAGAGTGTTGCAACCCTTCAACACCATCTTTGTTTGGTTGGAGAGCAAGGTTCAACCCACCCTGCACTCGGTTTTGCCATGCCACCACCTTCTGTGTGACTACCTCACTTCAAAGCAAGCTTCCGCCGACACGCAAGCAGCACTTGTACCTAGCATCACAGCAGCCCATGACCTCCTGTCGACGTACAGCTCCGACAACATGACCGACGTGTCATATGCAACCACAATGCTAGATCTTGCACATGGACATGCACATCTCACGCGACAGAAGGACGTGGGTTTTCCTATGCTACAAGAGAGTCGGCGAAGATTTGACAATGTGGTGAAACCATACCAGGAGGCAACCGATGTTGCTGACACGGCAACTATACGATAGGAATCAACAGCAACAAGAGGTACACGAGTTATTGTATCAGCAGATTCAACAACAGTAGGTACAATAACAGCAGCAAGAACATGAACAGTAGCAGAGACATTGGATGATGGTGTGCGGCGGACAGAGCGATTAGCCAGAAAGCTATCAGAGGCAGAGGCGGTGGCCACTGATCGGGCAAAAGGNGATCTCGAGGGGAAGGTGAAAGCCATCACCTTTGACAACGCCTCCAACAAGAACATGGCCGATGAGTCGGTGGCCGTCTACCCAGACACCTTCGACCCACAGTGGTTTTTTTTTTCCACGTCATCAACTTGGTTGTGCAGGCCTTGTTGATGGCAGATGGAACGGTGGAGGAGATGACCAGGAGGGTGCGCAAAATGGAACAGACCTTGCGCAACTTGTCCTCGTTGTGAGAGCACTTGGAAGAGCTCAGGCCAGAGCGGATGGAGTGGCTGGTCGATGACATGCGTACGATGTGGGGCAGCTCGTTTGCGATGCTAGAGGCATCTATGGAGACACGAACAACAGGGCATGATTGGATGAAGGTATGAACAGCAGCTGCCAGATGACCCTTTGAGCCGAACGCAAGGAAGGAGGTGTTGAAGGAGGTGCTCATCAGAGTGTTGCAACCCTTCAACACCATCTTTGTTTGGTTGGAGAGCAAGGTTCAACCCACCCTGCACTTGGTTTTGCCATGCCACCACCTTCTGTGTGACTACCTCACTTCAAAGCAAGCTTCCGCCGACACGCAAGCAGCACTTGTACCTAGCATCACAGCAGCCCATGACCTCCTGTCGACGTACAGCTCCGACAACATGACCGACGTGTCATATGCAACCACAATGCTAGATCTTCGACATGGACATGCACATCTCACGCGACAGAAGGACGTGGGTTTTCCTATGCTACAAGAGAGTCGGCGGAGATTTGACAATGTGGTGAAACCATACCAGGAGGCAACCAATGTTGCTGACACGGCAACTATACGATAGGAATCAACAGCAACAAGAGGTACAAGAGTTATTGTATCAGCAGATTCAACAACAGTAGGTACAATAACAGCAGCAAGAACATGAACAGTAGCAGAGACATTGGATGATGGTGTGCGGCGGACAGAGCGATTAGCCAGAAAGCTATCAGAGGCAGAGGCGGTGGCCACTGATCGGGCAAAAGGGATGGAGCCTGCTTTCTTTCAAGTAGACGATTGGGAGGGCCTGGACGACTACGTGGGAGTCGACAAAGATGCAGCGGAGGATGGTGGTGCGTCTGATGAGGAGAGGATTCAGACCCAAACGTTGATGCAGAGTACGATGGTCGGATCGTAAGTGATCCGGCTATCATGCCATAGTTCATGAACAGTTCAGTCATTGTGACTTTGGGCCCATATACCATAGACCCGTCGACATTGCCAAAGTGGGTAGGAGGAAGATGGCTGCAGAGACACAAGTTGCCTTCCTTTGGAAGGATGAGCCGGAGATGCTGCATTGGAACTGTTGGTACAATTTAGTGTTGGATGACTCGGCAGTACGGCGGGACTTGTACCATGTGATGGGGTTGGATGCACCACGGATGAGGAACGTGGACTTGAGTGCTGCGCTGGACATGTTGGCCACAGGGCCTTGGTTTGTTCATCTGTAACAAGAGGGGGTTCGCACACGTACTGTCCAAAATGGTGGGTTGGCGCTTGAGGAAGAGACTTCCATAGTGTCTGGTGGCAGAGGGAGAGGGGGTGGGAGTGCGGAGAGTGGGCGTGGTGGTCATGGCCGAGGGCGTGGGCGTGGACGTGGACAGGCAAAGGCGACAGATCGCAATGGGAAGAGGACAATGGATGAGGTAGGGCAATCGAATGCGGTGCGAGATGATGATGATGACAATGTTGATCCACTGTGGGTGGCTAGGGATGCAACGTAAATGGAGGCGTCTGTGGAGAATGAAGGTACGATAGGTGTAGAAAGGCCAATGCCAAGTGTCAAGCTTGCGCGCAAGGCAATGGATGCGACGGCGCAGAGGGAGGAGACATCGAGAGAGCCAGAGTCTCCACCAGCAGTGAGGCATACTACATTTGCTACTATAGTAGCAGCTGCAATGGCGGGACATGGAAGCACAACATGCACAATGATTACAGTAGGGAAGGATGTAAATATGAAGTGGGCAGAAGCGTGGGATCAAGGGAGGATAGAGGAGACAATAAGGAAGATGTTGGAGAAGAGGGAGGTGACAAGAAAGATACCATGGAGGGAGATCTTTCCTAGAAAGANTGCATTGGAACTGTTGGTACAATTTAGTGTTGGATGACTCGGCAGTACGGCGGGACTTGTACCATGTGATGGGGTTGGATGCACCACGGATGAGGAACGTGGACTTGAGTGCTGCGCTGGACATGTTGGCCACAGGGCCTTGGGTTGTTCATCTGTAACAAGAGGGGGTTCGCACACGTACTGTCCAAAATGGTGGGTTGGCGCTTGAGGAAGAGACTTCTATGGTGTCTGGTGGCAGAGGGAGAGGGGGTGGGAGTGCGGAGAGTGGGCGTGGTGGTCATGGCCGAGGGCATGGGCGTGGACGTGGACAGGCAAAGGCGACAGATCGCAATGGGAAGAGGACAATGGATGAGGTAGGGCAATCGAATGCGGTGCGAGATGATGATGATGACAATGTTGATCCACTGTAGGTGGCTAGGGATGCAACGTAAATGGAGGCGTCTGTGGAGAATGAAGGTACGATAGGTGTAGAAAGGCCAATGCCAAGTGTCAAGCTTGCGCGCAAGGCAATGGATGCGACAGCGCAGAGGGAGGAGACATCGAGAGAGCCAGAGTCTCCACCAGCAGTGAGGCATACTACATTTGCTACTATAGTAGCAGCTGCAATGGCGGGACATGGCAGCACAACATGCACAATGATTACAGTAGGGAAGGATGTAAATATGAAGTGGGCAGAAGCGTGGGATCAAGGGAGGATAGAGGAGACAATAAGGAAGATGTTGGAGAAGAGGGAGGTGACAAGAAAGATACCATGGAGGGAGATCTTTCCTAGAAAGAAGCAGTTGGATGGTATAGCGGTAGAAGAGCTTAGTGCCATATGTGCAATATGGTTGAAGACGAGAAACAAAGGGACAAGAAACTTGGTGAGCCACGTGCGGAACAACCATTTTTGCACGATCTTTATCAACCTTGCGCCGGAGGGGTGGGGGACACGAGAAAATATCATCCATCCCACCGGTGCTCCAATAGAGCAAGCCATCACCATAATGGATCCATACATCTGTCGAGATGGTTTGAGACAAAGCTGACACGTTTTTGGGTCATCCACGACCTTTCCTTCCGCCTGATCAAGTGTGATGAGTTCTGCATGATTGTGGTCGAACTCAACCCGAAGGCAGAACTCCCCAATAGGAAGACCTTCGCCAAAACCATCCATGGTGATTGGGGTTGCTACAAGGCATTGATGAAGGAGCTACGGGATGCTGCCATCGGCCGCATTGCCACATCCGTTGACATGTGGATCGGGCAGAATGACCGAGCGCACACGGGGATCAGTGCGCACTAATTGAACGCGGAGTGGAAAAACATGACGGCGGTCCTTGATTTCATTACAGTGACAAAAAGGCACAAGGGCAAGTACCTTGCCGAGGCACTGCATTGGTGTCTATTTGAGGAGTGGGAGCTCGAGGGGAATGTGAAGGCCATCACCTTTGACAATGCCTCCAACAAGAAGATGGCCGACGAGTATTTGGCCGTCTACCCAGACACCTTCTACCCACAGTGGTTTTCCTTTTTTTGCCACATCGTTAACTTGGTTGTGCAGGCCTTGTTGATGGCAGATGCAACGTTGGAGGAGGTGATCAGGAGGGTGAGCAAGATGGTACAGACCTTGCGCAACTCTTTGTCGTTGCGAGAGCACTTGGAAGAGGTCACGCCAGAGCAGATTAAGCGGCTGGTGGAGGACTTGCGTACGATGTGGGGCAGCTCGCTGGAGATGCTAGAGGCATCTGTCGAGACACAAGNTGATCAGGAGGGTGAGCAAGATGGTACAGACCTTGCGCAACTCTTCGTCGTTGCGAGAGCACTTGGAAGAGCTCACGCCAGAGCAGATTAAGCGGCTGGTGGAGGACTTGCGTACGATGTGGGGCAGCTCGCTGGAGATGCTAGAGGCATCTGTCGAGACACAACCAATACAGCATGATTGGATGAAGGGATGGATAGCAGCTACCAGACGACCCTTTGAGCCAGACGCAAGCAAGGAGGTGTTGATGGAGGTGCTCATCAGAGTGTTGCAACCCTTCAACACCATCTTTGTTTGGATGGAGAGCAAGGTTCGACCCACCCTGCACTCGGTTTTTCCACGCCACCACCTTCTATGTGACCATCTCACTTCAAAGCAAGCTTCCGTCGACACGCGAGCAGCACTTGTAGCTACCATTGCAGTAGCTGATGACCTCCTGTCGACTTACAACTCCAACAACATGACCGAAGTGTGATATGCAACCACAAAGCTAGATCCTGGACATGGCCTTGCACATCTCACACGACAGAAGGACGTGGGTTTTCTTATGCTACAGGAGAATCGGCGGATATTTGACGGTGTGGTGAAACCATACCAAGAGAAAATCGATGTTGCTGACACTGTAGCTAGACAGCAGCGTTGACCTGTTGTGTCAGGTATCGTTGGCAGCAGAGGTATTGCAATAGTGTTAGCAATCTCCGCCACCTCCCTCAGGGCTCCCTTTTCCTGAGACACTGCAACAACAACATGTAGCAGGTTTGCGGCGGCAGGCAGTGGGTGAGTATCATTACGTAGCAGGTCATTATGACACCCAGTCTTGGTGGGCTTCCATGACGAGTGCGTCGACAGCGATGTTTGACACTCGCCTCCTCCGGCGAAGAGTGAGGTGGATACCTATCAGGTGGACCACAGTTGGCACGACGTAATACGAGGCACACAGATGAATTTTTGGAGGGTTGAGAGGAGGAGGTGTCTAGGCTTGGGTGCTTGTGTTGCAGACGTGTTTGCCATGCCCGTGTCAAGCGCATCGTGCAAGCGTGTATTCAGCCAAAGCAAGAACGGCATTGGAGACAAACAGCACAACCTTGGTAACCAGACGTTGCGGGTACTCATATGCTTAAAGTCGTGGTACAAGATCCTTCAACTTGATTGTTGAGAGAGGTACTACACACATGTTGTTGCATCTGTACTTTTGAGTCATTATTTCATGTACGCGATGTTTTTTCCCTCATGTTTTGAGTATCAATTGAGCTCTCTAACCCACTCTCCCCCTCCCTATTTCCCTCTGATTCCTCTCTCTTTTCTCTCTCTCTCTCTCTCTCTTCCTCTCTCTATCTCTCTCTCTCTCTCTCTCTCTCTCTCTCTCCATCCCCCCCCTCCATCCCTCTNTCTTTCTCAATGAATGTGCTTTACCCCCTTCCATGCCCTTCCCCTCTGTCCCTCTCCTCTCTGTGCCCCCTCCTTCCCCTCCTTCCTCACTCCCCTCTTTTCCTCCTCTCTTACTCCGTACCCCCAAATACCAACCCTCCCTCCTCACCTCCTTGCTACATGTCTTCTATCTGTTTTTTATGCATTTGCGTTTTGTAGAAATCCTTCCCATGTGAGCAAAAAAACGAGCAAAAGGCTCCTTTGATGTGTGGCAATCACGCCTGAAAAGAATAAAAGTGTCAAATCTTTTAGCATTCTAAGGTTAAACATGATGCTCCATACATACTAGGTGATATCAATATATCCATGTTGACATTGATTTACTCACATCAATATCGAAATCGATATTTACCTTAAGGCAGAAAAATTTGACCAAAAAAATGACATCGAGATCGTAACATAGACATCAACAATACTCCCACCTTAGGAGAATTCATTCTTCTGTAGGAAACTTTTGGCTTATCCATGCAATGGTTTCTCGGAGAGGCAACTAAAAGAGCAATCTAGGTTCCCTGTCTAGTACATCATCCTACTAACATCGCCACTTATGGATTTTCCTTTTGTCATAGAAACATCCTCAAGCAGGATATTCTTTGAGTAATGCCAATATGAGGCATCCAAGTCAACCACCTACAACAAACACGGTGCTTGGAGGCAGGAATCCAATGATTGGTGACATCAAGGTCATTGTCCACATCGTGATGGAGGGAAGTCATAGTTGACAAAAACCTCCAACCCAAGAGAGATCAACACCGTCGATTAGCAAGCACAGAGGCTATGGTGGAATTTCTTGAAGGAGAGCACACAAAATGCAAATGTCAGAAATGGAAAACATTTGTCCCAAAAGGGTAGTAAGTCACAAAAATGGAGGAATGAGGCAACCACTTACCGTAGGAGCATGATGCAAAAAGCTTGTCTGATAAGAAAATCTTATGCCGACCAATTGCTCATCCAAACGGCCAATAATGACATAGGATATGGCTCCCAATACTGCAAAGTTTTACGTAGGAGACAACAATTAAAAGCGACAAACATATAAGTCCAAATCACACTAGGAAAACTCCAAAGAGAATTGCATGTACTATTCACAAGAGGAGCTTCTCACACTCTTGTTTTTTATTGTGAGTGTTTGGAGGGTGGGTTTTCAAACTATAGATGGGGTGTTCGAAGGGAAAACATTCACTAGAAGACTATAGATCCGTTGAATTTGGGATTTATTGTGACTGTAAATAAGATATCTGCAATGTGTAGAAACTTCAAGGACTTGCCTCACAGGTGACCACAAAATCATCTTCAAGCAGATTTGTTTTAGCATCATATCCCGCAATTGGAATGGTTCAATAGAGCAATGTAAATCAGTATCAATGGAGAAAGGCATGACCTGCCTTTGATCTAAAGACCCACAACGCATCAGCAGTTGGAATGAGGTGTAGAGGAGGAAGATGTAGGGGAAGTTACAGTGGCCATTTCTCAAAACGCAAATCAGATATCTTTGGATGTGGCTATGCGGTACCTAGAATGTAGACCTCACTTGTTGATTGTCCACATGGGAGCAGGGAAAAGGAACAAGGTAGCACCTGAACAATCGACAAAGCCAACTGCCTTTTCCAATTGACATCTTACAAACATGTGGCCATTCCAAAAGAGTTTTTATCTATTTTTGTGGTTTTTGAAGTCATTATACCTATCGCATTGTCCCAAAACTACCCCTCTAATGCAGCAAAGATCATGAGATTGATGTAAAGCCATGCCACAAACCGATTGTGAGANGGACTTGCCTCACAGGTGACCACAAAATCATCTTCAAGCAGATTTGTTTTAGCATCATATCCCGCAATTGGAATGGTTCAATAGAGCAATGTAAATCAGTATCAATGGAGAAAGGCATGACCTGCCTTTGATCTAAAGACCCACAACGCATCAGCAGTTGGAATGAGGTGTAGAGGAGGAAGATGTAGGGGAAGTTACAGTGGCCATTTCTCAATACGCAAATCAGATATCTTTGGATGTGGCTATGCGGTACCTAGAATGTAGACCTCACTTGTTGATTTTCCACATGGGAGCAGGGAAAAGGAACAAGGTAGCACCTGAACAATCGACAAAGCCAACTGCCTTTTCCAATTGACATCTTACAAACATGTGGCCATTCCAAAAGAGTTTTTTATCTATTTTTGTGGTTTTTTAAGTCATTATACCTATCGCATTGTCCCAAAACTACCCCTCTAATGCAGCAAAGTTCATGAGATTGATGTAAAGCCATGCCACAAACCGATTGTGAGATGGGCTCATTGGATGAGTGGCCACGAACTGACGAATCTAAAAAGTAACTGGATAAGATTCTTGGTCGGTGGAATCTCAGGCCATTCGTGTCCCCCTATGTTGAACAGGTGGATTTCATGAAAAGGGACTGGAAAAACACTGATGTGAATGGATTATAGAACATTTATTAAAATCAATACCATGAAAAACTACCTCTTTTCATGAGCAGATGGATTTTTTTACCAACTTTGAGGAACAAGAACTTTTACAAGAATCTACTAATGGAATCGTTGACAGAGATGAAGAAAACATCCCACACCCATTTCAAAAACTTTGAGTTTGTGTTTATGCCCTTTTGATGCACAGATGTCACAATNTGAGTGGCCACGAACTGACGAATCTAAAAAGTAACTGGATAAGATTCTTGGTCGGTGGAATCTCAGGCCATTCGTGTCCCCCTATGTTGAACAGGTGGCTTTCATGAAAAGGGACTGGAAAAACACTGATGTGAATGGATTATAGAACATTTATTAAAAGCAATACCATGAAAAACTACCTCTTTTCATGAGCAGATGGATTTTTTTTACCAACTTTGAGGAACAAGAACTTTTACAAGAATCTACTAATGGAATCGTTGACAGAGATGAAGAAAACATCCCACACCCATTTCAAAAACTTTGAGTTTGTGTTTATGCCCTTTTGATGCACAGATGTCACAATGAAATATATGAGGGGTACGATTTACACATTTCACAATCCATTGATTACTCCTTTGTCACATAATGTATGTATAACTTTGGTGTATCGACACCGACATCGTTGTAGACATCTCAAAACATTTAGTGATGTTTCAGAAAGAGACAAACGACCCTTCTCCCACCTGATTGCAGAAACAAGTTATTATGATTTTTCTTGGAACGATCCATAACTCAGTTACGGCTCCCTTGGGACCGGTCCATAGTTTGGACGGGTGCCGTTGAAAACAGCCGGACTAGTTCACATCCGACCTTTTTTGAATTTAACCGGTCTAGAAATTAAAGCGTGCCCCTTTCTCGTGGTGTTTCTATAGGGAAACCCCGATGTAGCAACACCTTTCTTCCAACGTTATGGGAAACTGAAGAGAACCGTTGATCCAGCTATTGTTCGATTTTGGACATTTGAACTCGAGCAGAGAGACGGTATGAAGAGTGAAATGGAGTTTTCTGCCATGGCAGGTTTTGGATTTTGGAGGGTGATTCACAACGAGGGGCCCTTGGGACAGGCCTGTAATTCAAGCCTTGTTGGTTAAAAGAGCCAAATACTGATTC
>SZWC01018913.1:15815-31998 GCA_023375785.1 Penium margaritaceum | reverse complement strand
AAACATGTTTACGGTCGTACACACTTTCAAGATATGTTTGTGCTATTTGGAACGTGGAGGATGTGTCATCGACAGAAATCACCAAGCACTGTAGTACCTTAATGTTGAGCCAAAGTTGAGCCATTGACAAAATTGAAGGATGGAGTCCCTTGAGTCTAGATTTGATTGCAACAACACATGGAGTTCATAGTCAATAAAATCTAGCGGATGTTCTAAGTTTCTGAAAAGATTGACCAAAACAAGTGCGTGACAAGATCTTATGGCCAAGATCAGAACATTAGTTGCAAGCATAAACCTGTACCTAGTGAGATTATTTGCAAAGGATTACAAGAAGTCTGGTGGGTATGAAAGAACCAAAATCTGCTTGCACGATCCATGCCTGTGACAACGATTCACTCACCAGGTCGTCGTACTCCCTTACAACAAACTATGATCGACGCTATTGGAAGAGTGTCACAACAANGAATCTACAAGACTTCATCCTCATGACAATGACAGTCATTACCAAGGGAACAAGGTGGATGTTCCTCAATAACATAAACCAACCAATAGATTTCTCCTCCTCTGTCGCAAGAAAATGAGACGGGATTTTAAACAAAATGTTTTGGTGGGAAACGATGAGTTGTTGTGGGAGCCAGATATAGCTACCAACGACCTTCCATCTGCATATAAATGGAAAGAATCGATGCACTGGTCAGACACTTGAGAAACTGCTTTGAATGTAATGGGCACCTCATGGCACTTTCAATGCTGCGAATTTCCCAACCGCCAAGCTGGAATGCATACTATGCAACCTACATGGCCATTATAACAACTCCATTCAAACTGGATTACGATAGTCAGTTTACAATTTAGGAAGGCTTTCATACCCTGAGTAACATACCAAGAGTCGACATCCAACGACAAGAATTTGAAATCACTTAGGACGAGACTTTCTATACACTTGTGAAAACTCAAGGGGTGATGAACCAAGCGGCTGAAAAGCATAGGAGAAAAACCAATTTCGATGTCAGTGATTGCATTTTACTTTTCTTGATGGATGGCAGACCGTGATACGACTACTCAAAGGTCAAACCTAAGTTGTTGGGGTTGGTTGTGACTGAATAGGTTCACAAATCTATCGTCTCAAAACTCTACGTCCCTGAATGAATGGATTCCCCCCCAGTGCTCCAAATCAAACTACTTAAGCTCTACCAAGATCCACATGAGCACCACACTGACAAAGATGTGCCTCTCCCACTACTTTTGGAAGTAGATGAGAGCACATAGTATGTAGCCACAGATAATCTTGGACATAACCAACAAGGAAAGAAAACATTTTCTCATCAATTGGTATAGCTACAATGTTTTTTTTGTTATCAATGTTGAGATTCCTATGACAAAACACGGGATCTTGATCATTAGTAAAACTAGTTTTTTAGTCAGCATCAATGTATTTATTGCAAGGCATTGATTTGTTGTGGCTTGGAGGGGGATGCGTTATGTCTTGACACACACATACCCCCCAAAATCTGTGCATGGGCATTTTCCCCCTTGTATTTGTGTCAATAGCACGTTGAACTATAGAGTCTTACAGCGTTTAGCCAAGGGAATCTTGGCCTATCTCCCCGACCTCCGTTCTTTTCTTCTAGATGATTGACACGTTCCATCACTTTCCAAAATTTTCAAAAGAGCAATCATGAATCATATCAATCTTTGAAGACTGTTGGTTAAACTCTTGATGGCATTGAAATTTTATTGAGATGTGCATCAACACTATAACTAATTTCTATCTTCTTGACAGAGAATCTCAAACCAGACTCTCACAACGTGGCGACGTACGCGTCACTCAACTTGAGCACACAAGACCCCCAATATGCCTCATTACTGTTTTGCAAATTCACACGTGTCCTTGGCAGTTCCAATACTTGCTATTGAACTACATGTGCTATCAATTACAAATTATCCGGGTGTCCTTATTCCTCAAATTCTCCTTTTTGCCAAAAGTTTTTCCTCTCAACCGTCTACGTTCTGCTTCGGATAACACGTGACACCCTTGGTCAAATGGAGTGTCACACCAACATGCTTGTTGTAAAACTATGATAATGAATTTCCCTTGATTTTTGATGAATTCTCAATGGAAATATGGTTATATGGGTGTGTTTCAAGCTTATAGAAGAATCATGAACATTCTAGATTTTGAGTTAGGAATTCAGAGGACCCTTTATCCTTGATTACCTTACGCATGCTTTGGGAGGTTCTTCCTTGGGTGGTACTCCCCCCTATAAAAACACCTTTGTGAAGCTAGGTCCTTGTCATTTTGCTTGCACTGGTCCTCTTTCCCTTGTCCTCGTTTTTCTTTTTGTGAGGATGAGAGCAAGGACAAGGAAGAAAACAACGACGAGGATAAGGATGATGAAAAGGACAAGGATGAGGATAATGACTATGATGAGGACTACGGGCAAATTTGGCCTCGAGTAGTGAAGGACATGGATTCCCAAGTGAAACTTGGGTACACAAAAGTGCAATATTGATTCGTACTTGGCACCCAACCTTTGGAGCCTTCTAATGAAACATGGGTGAAGCAATTCAACATGGGTTTATTCCTTGTCAAATGCCTATCTAAGGCGGCTTGATTATCTCTCTAGATTCAGAATCTCNCTTTTCCCACTTGCATCACAATGTGCAGTTTCATGTCTGGTAATAAGACCCATATTCTTGACTAAAAGCTAATTGATTTGTATGTTGCGTGCAAGACTCACCCTCCAGTGCGAGTTGTAGTGGGCCCTCTTTACTATTATCATGCTAAAGTATCTTGGTAGTTTGGACATTATGTTACGCTTCTAGCCGGTTGGGCCATAGAAGTTCTTTACCCTAATTTTTTCTCTGAGCTGTTCAGGACATTAGCCCGCTGAGAGATGTGTAGTTTGTTGCTCTTGATATCCTAGAATTTCCTCATCGAGTAATCAGCTTCCAAGTAGACATGTTACTTGGAGAGGGATTCTTTGTTGCCATTTCAGCATTGCTCCCATGCCAATTGATGCTTTGCAATGCTTCAGACAGTCGCCTGGATACGAGTCAGGCCCTCTTGTCACAGTCCTCTCACGTCTTGAATTAAATGCTTTGCAATAATCTTGTCAATTTCCTGACCCCCCCCCCCTATACTCTTCAACAAACACCGCATGCTAACATCACTTGTACATTCTGGTCTAAAACCTGTTTGAGTGTAACTTATAAATGTATTGATCTTTCAAATGACATGTAAAATGTCATAAAATACCATTATGATGATTTTGTCAATTGGAGATGATGGAGAACTAATTGTTCATGTTTAAATTTTAGCATGATGATGCTGCATCGTGTTAAAATGCTTCACAAATCTTAGTGCCCTTTCAGGATTTGATGCATTGGTGTTCATGCATGCTTGCATATTCCTCTATAAAGCAAACAATTTTACATGACTCACCAAGAAGTTGAAATTTGTGCGTGCCCTTACAAACATTCAAAATTATTCCGTGGCCCCTTAGATTGTTTACATTTTGGCATGCCTCTTCACATGATTGACAAGCTAAGTTCCCTTTCAACNTTGTCAATTGGAGATGATGGAGAACTAATTGTTCATGTTTAAATTTTAGCATGATGATGCTGCATCGTGTTAAAATGCTTCACAAATCTTAGTGCCCTTTCAGGATTTGATGCATTGGTGTTCATGCATGCTTGCATATTCCTCTATAAAGCAAAAAAATTTACATGACTCACCAAGAAGTTGAAATTTGTGCGTGCCCTTACAAACATTCAAAATTATTCCGTGGCCCCTTAGATTGTTTACATTTTGGCATGCCTCTTCACATGATTGACAAGCTAAGTTCCCTTTCAACAGCATCCTAAAATTTGATTCTCCTCTTGTTTTTATGGATGCCATTGTCATCCAATGGAAACAAGACGGCTCCCTATCACTGTGTCCAATAATGATCCCATGCAATGATGAGGCCAGTGAATCTTCGAAATTGCCAATGAAATCAGTTTATGTATGTCACACGAATCATCATCTATCCCATGTCATAACAAAATCCTTCGTGGAGAATTTTTGAGTAGTGCCAACGCACAAAAGTGATGCGTTTTCCACTATCAATAGCATCATCATCACCGTCAACTTTCAAAAGGCTAAACATCAAAATCACATTCAAACCCAGGTAGATGTTGAAAAAAACANCCCTATCACTGTGTCCAATAATGATCCCATGCAATGATGAGGCCAGTGAATCTTCGAAATTGCCAATGAAATCAGTTTATGTATGTCACACGAATCATCATCTATCCCATGTCATAACAAAATCCTTCGTGGAGAATTTTTGAGTAGTGCCAACGCACAAAAGTGATGCATTTTCCACTATCAATAGCATCATCATCACCGTCAACTTTCAAAAGGCTAAACATCAAAATCACATTCAAACCCAGGTAGATGTTGAAAAAAACACATTTCCACTAGTGTTTTGGAAAGGGCACACAAATATCATTCTAGATTTTTGCACGGCCACAACAAAAGCTGAGTAGGCCTTGCTATCATGCCAGGATCTTGACGTGCTTGGCTAAACTTGTACAAACTATAAAAGAGTACAAAGCAAAAGGAATCAACTGTTTTCTCTTGTGTGTGTGGGGAAATCTGATTGATTTATGAAAATCAAAGTGCAAGTACAGAGATGCTAAGTACTTAGAAGGATCTGGATCTGAGCACCAAGTCAGAACATTGACTTGCAGCGGTGGCGATGGTAGCTATCACTGAGGTAGTCTGGAATGTTGAGTCTTTCAGTGGAAACTACTGGCCTCCTTTTACAATGTTGCTTTGGCTTGCACCATAGGTGGAGGTCTTAGCGGTCCCAAGTGTAGTGGTCCCAATGGTCCCCACTGCTGCATCATTGGTGGTGGTCGCGGTTGTCCCAGATGCTGATGTAGGAAAGAGCCTTCCGACGTTGGAGGCCTCGCCGATGATGTAGACATTACTGTACAAGGTTGTGCATGTGTTAGGGAACCTTGCTGCTACCAGTTTAATGTTGGATAGCAGTCTCGTAGGACTGCTTGCCCCATACGGCCTCCTGTGAGGCAGTTGCCAAGTTGTTCAATGTTGGACAGCAACCTCGGCTAGGTGGCCTAGGTTTTTCCTCCATAATGCTAGACCAACTGTACACGTCCGGGTCGTGAACAAGACCATTCGGACTAGAAACCAGATATTCTTTGGCCTGTACATTGGAAAACTCCCCTTGGGAGTTTTTGTGAGTAACCACAGAACAAACTTGAAAGTTGTTGTAGAAGGCTCCAAATCAGAATCCAACTACTTCAGGATGAAGCATAAATCAAGCGTAGTTATCACTGTACTCCAACACATTTAAACTTCGTAGAAAGGCACATAAAATGTCAAGTTTCTTATGGAACAGGCAAAAATGTCAACCTTGTGGCGGGACACACAAGAATGTTAGCTTGCTACAAGGACACAGAACAGTTTCAAATTATTAGAGGGGCACACAAATATCACTTTCTGGAAGGGCACATAACAATATCAAATTCTTCGTGGTTGTATCATGTTCAAATATAGTCCATCGATACAAAATCATGCAACATATATCTGTTTTCCTAATATATATCAATGTAAACACAAAAAAGGAAACCCTCTTACAAACTGAAAAGCTGGCACATGACAAATATCATTTGACAAAACATGACGTCATCTATGGATTTCCATGTTGTATCGCTTGCTTGCAGTCCCTCTCGCCAACCTTGGCTTCTNGACTAGAAACCAGATATTCTTTGGCCTGTACATTGGAAAACTCCCCTTGGGAGTTTTTGTGAGTAACCACAGAACAAACTTGAAAGTTGTTGTAGAAGGCTCCAAATCAGAATCCAACTACTTCAGGATGAAGCATAAATCAAGCGTAGTTATCACTGTACTCCAACACATTTAAACTTTGTAGAAAGGCACATAAAATGTCAAGTTTCTTATGGAACAGGCAAAAATGTCAACCTTGTAGCGGGACACACAAGAATGTTAGCTTGCTACAAGGACACACAACAGTTTCAAATTATTAGAGGGGCACACAAATATCACTTTCTGGAAGGGCACATAACAATATCAAATTCTTCGTGGTTGTATCATGTTTGAATATAGTCCATCGATACAAAATCATGCAACATATATCTGTTTTCCTAATATATATCAATGTAAACACAAAAAAGGAAACCCTCTTACAAACTGAAAAGCTGGCACATGACAAATATCATTTGACAAAACATGACGTCATCTATGGATTTCCATGTTGTATCGCTTGCTTGCAGTCCCTCTCGCCAACCTTGGCTTCTTTGTGATCTTTGTACAACCAAAGAAATAGCATGGTTTTTGATAGGACACAAAAAAGTTTCTTTTGAGATAAATGGACGAACATCTCTCACATTTGTGATGAACAAAAAATCACATCTTTTACAAGTAAATGAAAACTTCCATCTTTTTAAAACTACACTGTAAATAGTATTCCACGTTTAGGTAGAATCCATGCATCACAATTTTCTGCAAGATTACGTTGAAAGCATTAGAAAGACATTTGTTGCAAATGAGAAGAAATGAAAGATGATCGACCCTACAATAGTATTGATTTTTAGGTTCCCCTTCAAGATGTTGGGAGTCGTGAACCACCTCCTGAATAATCACAAACCCCTAGCTAAAAGGGATTGTGATTTTTTTGGAAAACATGACATCAGCATGTTGCTGCTGCACACCATACGAATTTCACATTATGCTTAAAAAAACAGAGGGTTACGTCAGTCTATTTTCCAAACATTAAGCTCATTCATGTGGTCGATGTTGTTTGTGAAAAGTACAAGAGTCCCTTAACTCCGTGAGTGAGCATTTATGTCCTTTTTCTTTGTGGCNTTTGAGATAAATGGACGAACATCTCTCACATTTGTGATGAACAAAAAATCACATCTTTTACAAGTAAATGAAAACTTCCATCTTTTTAAAACTACACTGTAAATAGTATTCCACGTTTAGGTAGAATCCATGCATCACAATTTTCTGCAAGATTACGTTGAAAGCATTAGAAAGACATTTGTTGCAAATGAGAAGAAATGAAAGATGATCGACCCTACAATAGTATTGATTTGTAGGTTCCCCTTCAAGATGTTGGGAGTCGTGAACCACCTCCTAAATAATCACAAACCCCTAGCTAAAAGGGATTGTGATTTTTTTGGAAAACATGACATCAGCATGTTGCTGCTGCACACCATACGAATTTCACATTATGCTTAAAAAAACAGAGGATTACGTCAGTCTATTTTCCAAACATTAAGCTCATTCATGTGGTCGATGTTGTTTGTGAAAAGTACAAGAGTCCCTTAACTCCGTGAGTGAGCATTTATGTCCTTTTTCTTTGTGGCCCACTATGCGTCAACCTTCAAATTCTTATGCCGATCAGTTGAGAGCATTTTTGCCACCTGGCCTGACACCTAGTGTTCCGTTCTCAAAAGTTATGACAACTTCGACCACTTTCAACATTGGTCAAGAGAAACAACAATAGTTCTCAAACCCCCCTGACTTCTCATCGGACTTTCTTCAAGCGACCAAAGATCCAAGATATGCCTCATTATGATTATCATCAGTGTATACATGCATTTAACTTGTTTGGCACGTGTCATGGAAGTACACTTACTACTTAACATAAGTTATCTATTTTTTCTACGATTTAGAATTGCCTAATTCCTCGCACTTCAACCCTTCAAACCACCCGTGCTTCGCTCAATGTAACACTTGGCATTAGAATGCAGTGGCAGTGGAGGGACATTTGACCCACTAAATACAAGGCAAAAACCTTGCACATGTCTTTGGCACATATCCGTTGTTGGAACGTTTGTAGCCCTCTCGATGAAAATGGTGAAGGGAGCAAGCACACCCGACCGCAAGTTGCAGTCATCAACAAAGACGCTGGTGATGGAAGATTAGCATCATGGAAATAACGATTCCAGCTAGGTAAACCAGACCATGGTAGTAACTTTTGAGGCGAGTAGCACAACATTGAACATCCAAATGGCTTACACGACGAATGACCCCTTGGGCTCGGCGAACCATTTTTCCTCGTCGTTGCTTGCCACATGGACATGTGGCATGATGGGAGGCATTGACTGATGCCTCCCATCATCTGACAGGCTCCCATCAACATGGACCTACATTAGAAGCTATAAGGACTCCAGAGCCTGAATGCCCATTTACTCCAATTTCTCAATACCACGATATAGCATATATGTAACTTCCACGCGCAAGAAGCTATGCTCACCAAGATAAGTATTCAACTCTCGAGTGAACCTCAATTTTGACCAGCGCTCCATGAGTGCTTGANATGGACATGTGGCATGATGGGAGGCATTGACTGATGCCTCCCATCATCTGACAGGCTCCCATCAACATGGACCTACATTAGAAGCTATAAGGACTCCAGAGCCTGAATGCCCATTTACTCCAATTTCTCAATACCACGATAGAGCATATATGTAACTTCCACGCGCAAGAAGCTATGCTCAACAAGATAAGTATTCAACTCTCGAGTGAACCTCAATTTTGACCAGCGCTCCATGAGTGCTTGATCCTCAGAACTCAAAAAGATCGACGGTGAGGATGTAGCTAAGTTTGGAGGTTTACTTCACTAGTGTTGAGATCGCCAATGATAAGAAGAAGTTTGACTTGGTAGCCTCGCTTTTGCATGGCACGGCTTTGAGTTGGTGGTCTGATCTAAAGGCCATGGAACAACAATGGAAGACCGGCAGAGCTCGATCAACGGCTCACTTGACTACTCTTACATTGTCAACCATAGGCATTCTACCTCTAAATTAGATGAATCCAATGTGGCACACCTCCTTCAATCCATAGGAGAACTAAAATGACTCCTTTGGCACCACCTTTGCCAGATTTTTCCAAACAAAACGAGACGTCTAGCAAATGGTACATACTTCAGTGCCTATATCATCAATCTATCGTGGTCGAGTACATGCGGCGTTTTCACAAAATCATCACCAAAAACAACTCCCGTATNAGAACTCAAAAAGATCGACGGTGAGGATGTAGCTAAGTTTGGAGGTTTACTTCACTAGTGTTGAGATCGCCAATGATAAGAAGAAGTTTGACTTGGTAGCCTCGCTTTTGCATGGCACGGCTTTGAGTTGGTGGTCTGATCTAAAGGCCATGGAACAACAATGGAAGACCGGCAGAGCTCGATCAACGGCTCACTTGACGACTCTTACATTGTCAACCATAGGCATTCTACCTCTAAATTAGATGAATCCAATGTGGCACAACTCCTTCAATCCATAGGAGAACTAAAATGACTCCTTTGGCACCACCTTTGCCAGATTTTTCCAAACAAAACGAGACGTCTAGCAAATGGTACATACTTCAGTGCCTATATCATCAATCTATCGTGGTCGAGTACATGCGGCGTTTTCACAAAATCATCACCAAAAACAACTCCCGTATAAAAATGTCTGTTGGTAGTACACTAACAGCCCAAAGCAAGGTTTTTGGTAAGCAATGACCATCTTTGGCATTAAGGATGACCTTCCGTGAATGGCCGTAGTAGCCAATTACACCAACAAAACCGACTAGAATGCTTGAACAAGAGAAGAATACAATTTTAGTATTTTACTACCCCAAAGCCACAACACTTATCGTGGTAGAGAAAAGTCATAATTGGCAGAAACCTCCTCCTAGAAAAAGATTGATGCCATCGATTAATACGATCAAGGACTCCGTTGGACTGGGGAAAAGCAAGGGTACATGTTGCATAAGCACAAAAAAGGCAACCGCAGGCCAAAAAAAGGGGAGGGGGGGAGTCAAGGGGGTAAAATGAAGAGTGGGGAATGACAAAGGAGAGGATTAACCGGTGGAATTGGTGAAAGTTGCAAAAAACTTGTGCCAACTTACCGCCCATCCGAGCTCCTCACATTGTCGCTGATGAGGGTTCCTTGAATTGCAAAGTTTCATGAGGGGTACGAGAAAAATGAACCACGATACTACTATAAGTACAACTGAGGGCTTGTAGAATGTGCAAAACAATACTGGCACCATTGGAAGGAGGAGCTTCTCACAACTTTGAAAGCAACCACATGGTTAGCAGGCTGGGTTTGGACATCAAACCCATGGCGTTTGAAGGAAAAACCATGGATGGACGATTTCAAATCTTTCGACTTCACAAACCTCTCTGAATGTAAATGACAGATCAGCACGACATAAGAGTGTGGAGAACTTGTCCAATAAGTGGCCATCAAATCATCCTCGGATGAGATTTTTTTCTTCCAGTACAATCCACTAGTAGATTGTGGTAGAGGATCTGTTGACTTCATCATAGAAAACATAAAACAATACTTGTCTCCGGACAAATGACCCATGATGCAACGGCGGTTACGGGAGGCAACAAAGGTGGAAGTAGTAGAGGAAGTTGCAGCACTGAAAATGCTAACCAACATCTTTGGACATGGCCAAAAAAAATCAGCAATGCGAATCTCAAGCGTGTATAGTCCACATGGACACAAAGGAAGCAAAAGGAATTGAGACAGTAGACATGACCACAGCAGCCTCCACGCATCAAAACTTTACAATGGTTTTGGAGGCTTTTGCATAGCTTGTCTAGGAGGCGGAAGGGATTTTCATTCAGACAAACTATCTCACGAGTGATCTCCATAATGAATCGTCGATCGCTGGATAGACATGAAGTAGGGCAGGAGAACAACACCAGAGGGGATAGATGGAATGAGCAACCAGTATCCAACCAAACGCAAAAGGCAAACAGACAAGATACTTGATGAGGGATTTATGAGACCATCCACATAACCATAAGAGAGACTTGTACATTTTTGTAAATGAAAAACATGGTTATGCGGATGCGCGTGGAATACCGTGTATTGAAAGACATCACCATGAAGACTTGCTACCCATAACTGTAAGAAGACCAAAGCCTTTTGAACAACTCTTTGGAAATGAATTTTCACCAAAATTGAACTACACAATGGCCATCATCAAATTCACGTACTTGATAAGGATGTAGATAAGATGGCATTCCTCACTAGACTCGAGTACTTAAAGTTCATGTTCATGCAGTTTGGACCCATGAACAACCCCACAAAAATCATGGCAGCAATGAACAACATCATTTCTCGTACCTCAATGACTCCATCACCATACATCTCGATGACGCCCTAGTATACAAACACACCCTTGAGGAGAACAACTGATGTCTCCAAAAAGTTCTCAAACTTATGCAAGGAAAGAAATGTTATAGAATACTGTTGAAATGCAACTCTGGTCGTTGTTCGATGGAGTTGTTGGGCCACATCATTAGTGGTGGACGGATCACCATGGGCCCAGAACAGGTGTAGAAAACCATTGATTTGCCTACAACAACAAATGTTTTAGACGTCCAAGTGTTTTTGGGATTTTTCAATTACTACCATTGATGTGTGCAGGACTAAGCCCGGGTTTCAGTGCCTTTATCTGATATGACTCGTATCACCAACTAGTACATTTGGGGAGGTAGAAAACANTGTTATAGAATACTGTTGAAATGCAACTCTGGTCGTTGTTCGATGGAGTTGTTGGGCCACATCATTAGTGGTGGACGGATCACCATGGGCCCAGAACAGGTGTAGAAAACCATTGATTTGCCTACAACAACAAATGTTTTAGACGTCCAAGTGTTTTTGGGATTTTTCAATTACTACCATTGATGTGTGCAGGACTAAGCCCGGGTTTCAGTGCCTTTATCTGATATGACTCATATCACCAACTAGTACATTTGGGGAGGTAGAAAACAGTAAGTGTTTCACTGTGTGAGAAACGGTTTGACCTCCGTGTTAACTCTACAAATGGCAGATCAAACAACACGTCGGATCCACCGACGCATCCTTCAAGACAATAGTGGTGGAGAACAATGGGTTGCTTACATGTCATGAAAGTTATGTAGGCCGGGATTCAACTATGCACTACACGAGAACGAGGTGCTCACAGTTGTTTATGCGTTCAAATTGTGGTGGTGTTACTTGGAATGCCGGCAATGCATCTCCTACATTGATCTTCACGAAACAAAGTACCTCAAGACTAAGCTAAACACAAGTCGCTGACAAAAATGATGGATGGAGTTCCTAGAGTCCAACT
The DNA here is from genome assembly GCA_023375785.1 of Penium margaritaceum. NCBI lineage: Eukaryota > Viridiplantae > Streptophyta > Zygnematophyceae > Desmidiales > Peniaceae > Penium > Penium margaritaceum. The sequence continues at coordinate 19,835 of SZWC01018913.1, read as the reverse complement.
TTGATTATGTGCGGACCTGGAAGAACCCATTCAGTGGATGCTCTGAGTCGATGACCAGAATTGACGGCTAAGATCAACACACCACACATGGAAGGAAGGCGTACCTCACGAGGCTGTCTACAAAAGGTTACGAGGAGTTTGGCGGGTAAGACAATACCGAATTCAAGTTAGGTGACCCGTAATGGCGACGATGATTCACTCGCTAGGTGGTTGTGCCAGCAAATGAGGAGTTATGGCAGATGTTATTGGAGGAGCGACACGACACCGGTCCATATGGTTACTCTAGCGAGGAAACAAAAGTTAATAAGCTAAAAAAGGTATTCATTGTGGGACAAGGTACACATTGACCTGACAAGCTTACAAAAATTGTGACGCTTATCAACAACAAACGTATAAACCCACAAGGCCACCAGGACTTCACGGTACACACCAAATACTGGGCTTGTGGATCGGATTTGCAAATCCAAGGATTTGAACTATCCAGGGGGTAGGGGCATCCGCCCCCGTCCTCCCATTTACCTCCGACAATAGGAGTCGATCTGGCTCTCTTGTTTTTTTTTTCATGTGTTATGTTGAGCTTAAATAATCGTGATAGGATTTGCATGTCCATGAGGGTTTGGAAATCTAGACTCAGATTTGCGAATCGGTGTCCAAGGGCGGATCGGGACGTGTAGATCCAGGTCCATCCCTTGACTCGCGAATCGGACTCGGACTACTCCAACATCTTCGTGTTTTGGTAGAGCTATGGATAAAAATCATGATTGAGTTGATGAAGGGATTGCTGGCCACTTCCTAAGACTACGCCGTCATCCTTGTAGTGTTGGATAGGTTTTTAAAATGTCGCACTTCATCCCAACGATGACATGTGTCGTTGTAGGGGGAAATATACAACTATTTCTAAACCAACGACGTGCCACTAATCATTGTCACCGACTAAGATAGCTGCTTCATGGCAGTTTTGGGCACGTATTGTTCGTGCATTATGGTATTTGGATCCATTTATCGATGAAATTCCATCCTCAAACCAATGGCACACCAAGCAAATCAATCAAACGCTCGAACAACATCTCTGTAGTTAATGGGAAATTCAGGATATGGATTAGGTTGCAAAGTTGGTGACTGCCAAACTCACATACATCTCTACAAATTCTACCATAATGTGTAAAAACATGTTCGAAGTGGCTACGCCAAACTTCCCGCCAATCAAGTAGGACTTAAAAGCTTGAGTAGTGTTTCCGCAGTGGACATCCACAGATGGAAAATTTCCAACATTTGGGAGGAAACACAAAAGGCCCTCGCAAAGGCACAAGCAAACCTGAAGCGCGGTGTAGACTGGCATTGGAGCGATGATGTGCTCAGTGCTAGAAACCGAGATCTCATCAACTCGGGGAATATCAAACCTTTAGGACATGACTTTGCAAATGTTCAAACCATGATGGTTGGGCCTGTTTGGGATCGAGCCAATGCAAACCCAATCACCGTTTGACTTAACCTACTTGATAGCATGGCGATCCTCCCCCTCTTCCATGTAAGCAAGCTTAAGCATTGTATGGACCCTCGCAATAACTTCCCAAGCAAGGATGTCGCACCTCCACCTCCTATTCAGGTGGACGAGGATACGGAGTACGTGAGTGAAGACATCTTTGGACATTGATGGCATGGAAAAATAACCGATTATCCGGTCGAGTGGCACAACCATGACGCCGTGCACAATAGTTGGGAGCCCTACAAAAACCATTGAAACGTCAAGCATCTAATCGATGGCTACTTCCGTTGTTGCTTTCCTAGACCTACCTACGTGACGAGATGTCATGGCTGAAGGGGGGGGGGGTGGGGTGGGACTACTGCGTCTGAGAAGTACACAAGTCCCTAAAATCTGCGAGCAGGCATTGTTGTCCTTGAATTTGTGGTACACTTGGCGTCGGCCTCAAGATTTCTAAGCCACCTCTCCCGACCTCTGATGTTTTGCTCCCGAAGGTCCTAACAACTTCGACCACATTATAGAATGGCTGACAGAAGTATCGTAAACTATATCGATGTTTCGAACCTGTTCGGTTGACTTCACGATGGCGCTAGACTCCTGTAAAACAGTGCCATGATGTTCTCAAAACCCCCCAAATTCGTAGCGGAGTTTCACAAAACGACCACTCACCATGTAAATTTACACGCGTTGGTTGACTCGAGTGCGAAAGACCCAACATATGCCTCATTATGATTCTTTTCATTTATACATATGCTAGACTTATTTGGAAACTTGTCATTGAAGCACGGTTACTATTTCATACAAATTATTGAAATGCATTAATTCCTTAATCACCTGATGGCTTGCACCGCATCCCCGTGAACCACCCACGGCTCGCTTGGCGTAGTAGTCAAGGTGTAGATGGGGCTTCTTTTGGATGCATGGAAGAATGGTTCAATTTCTACAAAGCGTAGGGTGGTAAGCTTTATTCTTCATAGAAAGGGGTGTATGGAGTTTGTATCCCTTCAGAAACCATGCTATTTGTGCATTTGTGCAAAGAGTGCAAAGTAGTTGAGGTTGGCGACTGTGAATTCAAGCGAGCGAGATCACAGGAAACAAAAAGATGGGGTCTTGAGTCGTAAAACGAGGGATATCATGTGGAAGCCTTTGTGTTTGCAAGATACAACCATTGCACATTCTTTGCAATGATAAACCAGAAAACAGACGGATATTTCATAACTTTATGTCGATTCATTGTGTGCTAACACAATGCAAAAACAAAGAAGTTAACGTTTTTGTGTACCCTTATAGAATGTGACCAAAACTCATTGTGATTTTTTCATGCGCTTTTCCAAAAAGATTGACATGTTTGTGTGCCCCTCCATAAAGTTGTCATTCTGTATTCCCTGCCGAAAAAATGACGGCATGTAACGAATTAGTATGGGAAGCTTGGCCCATTGGGCCAAAACCGCAGTAGCTTAGGGTCCTCGACCCTCAACTCATCCCATCCAACCGCCCTCAGGCCAGTAACTTGTTCAAGCCANTTTGAGCTGTTTGAGCTGTTTGAGCTGTTTGAGCTTTTGAGCTGTTTGAGCTTTTGAGCTGTTTGAGCTATTTGAGCTGTTTGAGCTGTTTGAGCTGTTTGAGCTTTTGAGCTGTTTGAGCTATTTGAGCTGTTCGAGCTTTTGAGCTGTTTGAGCTATTTGAGCTGTTTGAGCTTTTGAGCTNACCGAGGAGTGAACCCGCCTTCGGCGTCCACAGAGGGACTCGAACCCTGGCACTCTGATACCAATGTAACAAATTGGTATGGGAAGCTTGGCCAATTGGGCAAAAAATGTAGTAGTTGAGGGTCTCCGACCCTCTCCTCGTCCCATTCAACTGCCCACAGGCCATTAACCCGTTCAAGCCATGAAGAGAGGCCGGCCCGCGCTACATGGTACCCCTGAAAAAAGGTTTATTTTGATACACCGCCAGGAGGTTGATATTTTTGCGTGCCCTTTTCGATTCTCTGCTAGGGTTGCGTTTTCCTCCTAAATCTGAGCCTCGGCCAACAGATTTCTATCTGAAACACGCGTTCTCCGACGGAGGGGGGAGGGATAGGGATAGGAAGTGGAAGAAGACGAAGTGGACGACGATAGGAAGCAGAGGAAGAAGAAGAGGAACAAAAATAAGCGGTGGAAGAGGAGGAAGAAGTGGAAGAGGTGGCGGAGGAGGGAGAGGAGGAAAAGGTGGGAGAAGTATAGGAGGGAGGAGGATCTTTTACTGCACTTCGCTTTCCAGGAAGAACCTGCTGGTGAAAGACGAGCCAAACAAGCAACAAAGGAGCAGTAGATGAGAAAGAAAGCAGCGGAAGAAGCAGAGGAGAAAGAAAGCAGCGGAAGAAGCAGAGGAGAAAGAAAGCAGCGGAAGAAGCAGGCAAGGCCAGAAAGCAAGCGCGCAAGCGGCAGAGTTTTCAGATGGCGGCCGCCGCCGCTTCTGCTGCTCTTCCGCAGAAGAAGTATTTTCGCGCCAGAGCGCACAGCAACCCCCTCAACGATGCCCTGTTTCCTGTGTACGTC
>SZWC01018912.1:33460-53641 GCA_023375785.1 Penium margaritaceum | reverse complement strand
CCACGGCCGCCGCTCTATTCCTCCGCCACTCACACCCTCCACACCCTCTCCCCACGCCAGATTCTGCAAGCTCTACAAACAGACTACTGTACCAAGCCCTCAAGATTCCATTCCCCCTTAGAGTGATCCTCGGAAGCTTCCAAGGAAAGGTGAGGACCAACGGAGGAGAGTTACTCGCGCTATCCGCCTTCCCTCGCTGTCTGAAGTTGAGTGTGTTCGCCTGACGAGGAATTTCAACGATGACGAACCCATCATGAACTTAGAAAGGCTTCGGCGAGCTTGCATTGTATAACTGAATTACCTTCCTCATTGGAGTCGTCTTTTCCTTGCCCGAGTCGTCATGGCTCGCCATGACGACTCGGGCTACGTAAATGTTTCTTTACAAATTTATGATTTTTTATTGAGTCACTATACTAGATACCCGAATAGTAGAGATATAAACCTGATTCACCCATCGTTGAGCAAAAAACAACCTAAATACCCAGCAGCCGCCGCTACCGCCACGCCAGTAACAAATAAAACAGACAAAAATGCATGGCGAGACCACATGTCATGCGGTGACGACGCATGGTATGCGCCGCCCTCCGCTAGTATCACAAATCCTTTCGTTGAAGGGTTTGTGATACTAGCGGGGGGAGGTTTGTTTAAACTTTGAGGGGCGTTCGAGACTCCCCATGCGTTGAAAGAGAATTTGCTAGGCTCCACTACCGCGTGACCTAGCAGGAGCCCGCGCAAAAACAAAACCCTAAAACCTTGAATGTAATTTGAGGTATGGTTTGAATGTGGTTTGTGTGTTAAAATCATGGGCGAAATATCTCTAACATCCACATTCCCGAAGGGCGGACCCTCCCATATCAAAGTGCAGAATTTTATGTCCCCCATATGCAGCAGTTTAAAGTATAAGAACGACGTATCCGGCTCCCTCGCCATGCGCGATCAGCGACATGCGTCGCTGATCGAGCATGGCAAGGAGGGTCATGTGACCGTCGCTCGATCGCGACCCTCGATCCCTCGCGAGATCGCGATCAAGCAATGACCCATTCTTTTCAATTTCATTTTTTTACGCGCAAACCCCCTATTACGACTTCGGGTTTTCTATGTTTTGCGCGGGCTCCGCCCGCGCAAAACATAAAACCCTACATCGTAAAGGGGGTTTGCAAGTCGAAAAATAAAATCGAAAAAAATGGGTCATCGCTCGATCGCGATTGAGCAAAAACGCCCATGTCAATTTTTTTTTCCATGGCACACAAAACCCCTTAGGTTTGCAAGACAAACACCTTCAAACCCAACCCCGAATTACATTCGGGGTTGAAGGTTTTATTTTTTGCGCGGGCATCTGCTGGGCCCCGCGGTAGCGAGGCCCAGCAGATTCCCTTTCAACGCATGGGGTGTCTCGGACCCCTCACACAAACCCCACGAAAACCCCTCCCTCAAACAATCACAAACACCTCAAACGTGGGGTTTGTGATTGTTCAAGGGGCGTGATGACGTCATCCATCCGAAGCTGCATTTCATGCAATGACGGCATGGTATTCGCGCGCTTTTCTTTTATACGTCGTTGTTTTTCTTCGACCGGTGGATGTTTCAGTGTTAAAGTTCACATCACTTGGGTATGGGGTTGTTAAAGAGCGATACGTGGATATGGGGGATTTATCGGGAAATCGATGGGTGTATGGTCACACCCCCTTAAAATCATAGGTTTGCATTTACAATAAAAATATCCAAAATGAATGAAGGGCGTTTTCGCTCGATCGCGAGGGAGCGATGATTGCATGCACGATATTTTCATGCTCGCTCGCCGACGCATGCCGCGAGCGAGCATGATTTTTGACTGGGCTTTTGAGTTTTTTTTTTGCCGCTACCGGGCGGATCAGAGTCACACTTTGCGTTTTATGGGTATCTGAGCTATTTGGGCCTTTTTTGTTATTTGTAATTGTTTATGTATTCTGTTATAAATAACGATGGAAACTTCATGACTGTGTTTTCCATCGAGATGATCGTTTGGATTCGATTTCTACTATTTCCTTCACGAGCATGTGTCAAGCTTGACGCGACCTCATGGTATCAGTCGCAGAAGAGTGTCCGTGGATTGTTGCAATCAGGTAATGATTGCGACGATCTTTCTTAACTGCAAAATTTTAGGTTCTTTTTCCAAAAGTTTGTTGTGCTACATTCCTCCCACTTTAGCTAAGAAATGCACCCAATTCGGTTTTCTCTTTTATCAAGAGGTAGTTTGTACACAGCCATCTATCGTCGATGATAAAAGCGTTAATCCATGGAGAGGATAACATCATGATTCGGCACATTTCAGAATTCAGAAATTGTTTAGCTTTCAAAGAAGAAATAGTGGCCACGCTTCCTCCCCCTTTACATGAAGCGACCCGTGACAGGTGCCCAGACGTCCCCGTGACAAGCTGTCGGGAGTAAGCCAAAGATCAACTCAAGGGTTAGTGTCGTTATCCTCTCAAGGGGGCTCGTGCCGGGGTGGTACCCTCGAGGGCACGCTTGTTCCACCGGGCAGCCAGTTCTTCCCAGTACTCCGCAATGGCCGCAGTTGGCACGCGTGACTCTGGCTCCCAAGTGTTGTGGTCAGGTCCATCACCGGCCCAGTGGATGAGGTACTCCTTAACCACTTGAGTGTGCAAAGTACGCTCACGATGTTGGAGGATGCGGTGCACCTCACACTAGCCTTCCGGGGCGAGAACAACAAGAGGGGATGGCTGAACAAACTTCTCTGCTGTGTACTTTCCGAAGAGATTCACATGAAAGGTATCATGGATGCGCATGGCTGGTGGAAGAGCAAACCAATAGGCCACACTTCCCAACTTCTGTGTACTCGTGAAGGGTCCCAGCCATTTCGGCAACATCTTTCGTGCACCCGGCGTTTTGAGCTGCAGATTTTGTGTGCTTAAAAGCACATGATCTCCGATGGAGAACGTCAGCTCACGACGTCTTTGGTAAGCATAGGCCTTCTGGCGCCATCGAGCCCCATACAAATGGGCCTTGCCATCCCGCCAGAGCGCGTCCATGCGCTTGACAAAGGCATGGGCGAAGGGCACCTGATTACCGCCGCCCCCGCACTTCACCATTGAAGCGGGAACCACCGGATGCCGACCGTGGTTGATGAAGAATGGGGTGAAACCAGTCGATTCATTGACCGCATTGTTCACGGCAAACTCGACTGTGGCAAAACAGTCGTCCTAGTCCTCCATTGTTGGGTTGATGTACATGCGGAGCAACTGCTCAAGTGTGCGGTTCATGCGCTCTGTTTGTCCATCAGTTTGGGGATGAAATGCTGAGGACATACTTTGTCGCATTCCAAACTATTCCTGCAAGGCAAGCCAAAACCAACTTGCAAAGGGCAGGTCACGGTTGGAGATTATGCGGATGGGTAAGCCGTGGTACTTGATGACGCCTTTTCAGAAAAGCCTAGCAGTCTCTTCCGTTGTGACGCGAGTTGTTGTGGGCATGAAATGGGCCATTCCTATTGCCCTGTCCACAACGACCAAGATGGCATAGTGGCCTTTCTTGGTCTCTTGGAGTCCCATGATGAAATCCATGGACAGCGATTCCCATGGGATATCAGGAAGTTGTAGAGGCTGAAGGAGCCCTGCAAGTGCCTCGTTCAAAGTGGTGTTGCGTAGGCACGTGTCACACACCATGCAGTACTTCCTGGCATCACTGCTCAACCCTGGCCACCAGTAGTTTTGAGCCAGAGCATATCCTGTCTTCTTCGATCCGATGTGACCCGAGGAGGGAGGATCATGAAACTCGAACATGATCTGTTGTCGGAATTTGTTGACATTCCGGACCACCACCTACTCGTCATGCTAGTGTAACCCGGCAGCCTCCACGAGGCCATGCGTTCAACGTTCTTTGGCTCGGCGAACCAGGGGTCCAATGTGTAGCCTATCCGAATGTGATTCTTGAAAGGGTTCACACTGGCCACTGGTCTTAGGGGTGGGCGCAGTGGGTTTGGGTACGATGTTGTCGCCGCCGCAACAGCGGCAAAATGCCGATCTGTGATCCCAATCTCGCTCAACATGAGTCTCACATGTTTTGGGTTTCGACTCAATGGGTCTGCCACATTAGCCCGCCCTAGTTTTTACTGCGAGGTGAATGTGAAGCGGCTTAAGTATTCACTCCACCGCGCCTGTCGCCGTGAAAGGTTTGGTTGCGTCTGAGAATACGTGAGAGGGTTGTGGTATGTGACCACCATGATCTGCCCCTCGATACCTTTAAGATAACATCATCGTAATTTGAAAGCATGCATGAGTACTAACAGATCCTGATCCCCAGTGGTGTATCTGGTCTCTGCATCTAAGAGCTTGCGGCTCTCATAGGCAACAGGGTGCCCGTCTTCCATGAGCACAGCTCCCAACCCTGTAACCGATGCATCACTACGTACCTCCCACATCTTCTTTGGATTCGGGAGTGCAAGTACCCGTGCCGAGATCAGCATCGCCTTCACAGCCTCAAAAGCCTCAATGCATTTTGTTGACGAGACCCATGCGCTCGCCTTTCAGGTCAGGGCGGTGAGAGGGCTCACCAACACGGAGTAGCCTCTCATAAACCGCCGGAAGTAACTTACGAGTCCAAGGAAAGAGTGGAGCTGACCCACGTTCTTGGGGTGACGCCATTCTTTCACGACGTGCACCTTGCAAGGGTCCATCCAGATCCCCTCCTTACTTATGACGTGGCCAAGGTACTCCAATTCAGGATGCACAAACTTGCACTTTCTTCTTTTGGCAAAAAATCGGTTCTTGCGAAGGATATCAAGCACTATTCGGAGGTGTCGCTCGTGTTCTTTGTGGTTCTTCAAGAAGATGAGGATGTTGTCAAGATACACCAGTACTGACTTGCCGAGGTGTTCACGGAAGATGTTGTTCATCACTGCTTGGAATGTAGCAAGCGTGTTCATCAGTCCAAAGCAGAGGACGCAAAACTGGTAGTGTCTGAGATTGGGTTTGAATGTCGTTTTCGGTACATCCCCCACAGTGATCCGGATTTCATGGTAGCCCTGCAATACATCCAGAGACGTGAAGACTTTCGCTCATTGAAGCTGGTCAAATAGGTCCTGGATACGCGGGAGCGGGTACCAGTTTTTTACAGTGGGTTTGTTCAATGCCCGATAGTCCACCCACATCATGAGGCCACCATCTTTTTTGTTCACAAACAGGATTGGTGCTCCGAAGGCCAAAGAGCTTGGCTGAATCCAACCCTTCCAGTGGTACTCCTTGATTTGGGCTTCTGGTTCTTGCCGTTCTATTGGACTTAAACGATACACAGACCAAAAGGGAGGCACAGCCTCAGGCTCGATCAGAATGGTATGTCCAACCTTTCGTCGAGGTGGTAGCCCATCCGGTGGTGCCTCAAAAACATCTGTGAATTCTGAAAGCATGTTTGCGACCCCTTGGGGTACCTCACCCTCTGTCTCGTCGTCTATTTTCTTTAGGATTGTAAGAAAACAGCGGCACCCTTGTCAAAGTTGTCGTTTCACTTGGAGCGCTGAGAGTCTTGATTCAACCTTTGTTTCAGGTCGTTGAATTTGTGGAATTGCAGACAGGGTGACCATTCTCCTTCCACTGTTTATCTGCAATGTCTTTGAGTCAAAGCACATAAGTGCCTTGTGGTGTACTAGCCACGGGTCTCCAAGAACAATGTCAACCAGGTCCATGAGATNAGCCGGGCAGTGCGAGCTGTGCCACATACTCACCAAGGACTGGCACCTCTCTGTCATCATCAACGACCACCGTGCCAGTGCGAGGCGTGTACTTTTAAAATCCATGTGCGTACCAACGCAGCACTCACAAATAAGTCGTCCACCCCAGTATCCACCAAGATGCGTGCAGAAGTGCCTGCCAGTTTCCCATCGAATTGCATGGTCATCGATGCTTTGGACTTCCGTAAGAAAAGGCTCACTTGAGGCTTCCTCTCAAGGTGGTGGATCCGATAAGCATGAGTGCTTCTTCGTAGTTCAAACATGTCATCAAACTATTCCCACATGCGATGTCCTTTGGTGAACAATGCCAGTAATTTCCATCCTTTAAATGCATACTTGTTTGTTTCTAGACCCACAAGCACGGCCACTTTGGTTGACATTAGAGAGTTCTTCTCATGAGCTTTGTGTGCAGCTTTCATCACACCTGGCCAACTTCCTTTGGTGGCTACGACCAGGCTCGTGCTGTTTTCAAGGTTTTCTTCAGTCACATATGAGAATGGGCATGAGCGATCATGGTATAGGGACTCAGGATTCACGAAAGGCACATGAATGGTTGAGAAGTTTTGTGTCGATAAGAATTCAAAGTTTTGATATCATCATCACAAAACATGAACATCCTCTCCTCATTATTCCCATGATTCACCGCAAACCCATATAGCAGCCCACCGGTAGCTACTGGGAATTGTGAAAATCCTGCTCACGACCATGCTAGGGACGGTGGATGCGTCCCCCAGCACCTCCCTCGAAGTCCTGGTCATCGTCACAGGGGCGTCCGTGTCCACGCTGACCACCCTGTGCTCCCTGACGCTGAATGGCTGCAAATGCTTGGCCTTGGCGCTACCCCCCGTGAGGGCATCCTTGGCCGGTAGGAACATTTCTGTTGCCATCACGTTGCCCACCCTGGTGTTGGCCGCCCCCATGGAAGCGGTTCTGGCCACCACCGTGGAAGCAGTTTTGCCCTCCGCCTTGGCCTGCGCCATGACCGTGCTGTTGGCCCTGCTGTTGTCCCTGCTGGTGCTGGTGGTCACGCTGGGGCCAGTCGCGCCCAATGTGCCCAGCTTGGTGGCAGCATCTACCGATGATAGAAGAGCGAGAGTTGTTCTCTCCACCATGTTGGTGGAACTTATTAGAGGGCTCAGACGTTGCCTCCGCTGCCCGCTTTGGTGCACTGCTCGTTGGCGCTGATGGCATGTCACGTGCCGGCCTGCTTTCACTCGTGTCGCGATCCCAAAGGCTAGTATTCTACTTTTACACCGCGCTCACTCGTGCCGCCAGTGCGTGCAAGGACTTCCACTCATGGCCATTGTCATGAAGGCAGAAGAAACGCAGCTGAGGACGGGCCAAACCACACTAAAAGAGATCAATCTTGGCCTGCTCTGTCAGGTGGCGATCGTGGACCTTCTTTGCAGTCTTGAGAAATGCCTCGGCATACCGCTCCACTGACATGCTCCCCTGTACAAGGCTTTTGAGCTCCTTCTTTGCCTTCTACAAGTCAGCACGCTTTGAGTACAACTCACACATCAGTTTGAAATACTCCTCCCAAGTGGGGTCCGAGCGTAACTGCTTCTGCTTGTAGAGCTCTGTCAGCTTCTCAAATGGCTTTGGCTTCAAGGAAAGCATACCTTGTGCACCCCACTCCTCTTCCTCGATCCGAGCAAGCCGGAGGTACCTCTGAAGAATCATTAGGAACGTGTTGACGTTGCACGTGCCATCGTAGCGGTCGGCCGGCTCAAGAACCACACAGCTACCAGTCCCGCTTTCCTCCTGGGGAAAAGTTGGAGCTGCACGAGCCCGTGGTTCAGCCGTGTTTGCTTCCAAGCAAGGAGCAGGATCGACGATTGGAGCTCGACATGCGTCACGAACGTTTGCACACTCACTTTTCGCACTTTCATGTTTGCGGCGCTCCAAATTCTGTCCTAACTCCACCTCGGCTGCGTGACGCACCAAACCGAGTGCTGCGTTGAGCACAACACGCTGGTTTTTGGCTTTCTTGGTGCGAAGTCCCTCAAGCGCCTGCTCCGCCACCTTTACGCAGTGGTCGGCGGCCGCGACCTCACGCACCAATTTTCCGTTCTCCTCGTACAACTTCTCATTCATCCGTTGCACCATGAACGATCTTTCGCGAAACGTGACGCGCACCATGTTACCGTCATATGCAAGCGCACCCATGAGGGTCACGACCAGCGTTAAACCCTCAGGAGGGAGGCGGGTGCAGAGGTGGTCGAGTTGTTTGTCGACGTTCATGCAATGCGCGGCATTGTTGAGCGCACGCTGCGCTGTCGCAGAACTCGGCCGGCTCATAAGTCGAGCTCTCTCCCCTCCCGCCAAAACGAGAGCACAACCCTCGTCGACAACGTGATCGGATGCACATTCCACCTGGTTGGCGCATGCTTTAGGTTCCTTCGGCATGGAATTTCCCGCCTCACTGCCCTTGCATGCTGTGTCATGTACGTCCGGTTCGTCGTCAACTTTGCGATCCGCTTCAATGACCACGCGATCTGCTGGCTCATCGGTCGATTCATCTCAATGCTCGTCTCCTTCGGTAACCCTGTCAGGGTTGTCACCATCAGCGATGTTCCCCTTGGTGGCCTTTAACCCCTCTTCATTTACACAACTGATCAGGGCGGGCATGGCCTCGTTGCTGAAACCGAGCTCGACGGCGAGCGACCGAATTTTCCCATCGCCTTGCCGAGAGGACGCGACGGGGGTCTCGCGCTGTTGTCCATGCTTAGAAGATATTGGTGCTCCACCCTTTGGCGATGCTAGGTGGACACCTCCCCCTCTAGCCGTCGCCTCCCGGCATAACTTCACGAGGTGGGCGTCATGCCATAATGTCTTGCGATGCTCCTTAGATCCCAAGGGCATGCGTTCATTGGAGCGGCGTGGGCTGGTGCTTGGAGCACGCCCCAAGACCGGAGAGAGTCCGGTCCCAAGGTCGGTCATCCTTGTGGTACGGCCTTCCTTCGGCTCTCTCACTCTCCAATCTGCTCCTCCAACCCCCTCTCCCTTCGTCCCTTTTTTTTGGTATGGTGGAGGACACACTATAAGACTATGTGTGCCTCGCTTCAAACCCGTGGTGGACCGAGGTGTCGCCAAGCCAAACCTCTTTCACCCTTTTTTTATTCTTGGAAAAAGGGAGGTGACATGCAATGTTAATCAGCATCAACTATCTGATTGAAGTCATAGACTGGCAGCTTGGAGACATAATTACAAACTAGAGTGGAAACTACAAGGTAGAAATCACTTTTTGAAAAACAGCCACCGAATTACAATACAATGGTGAACAAAAATGGCTTTAACTGGTAGTGGCCGACTTTACGGGTCCAACAAAAAAAATAGCCCCAAAGACGGAGGACCGGAGGCCAAGTTATGGCTCTCCCAACTCCTTTATGCTTGGAGAAACCGGGACTGACGGGTTCTTTGATCTTCTTGGATTGGGCGCCTACCAAAAAAAATGTCGAAGGCTCCTGGCTCGCCCCTTGTGCCTCCCTCGTTGCTATAACAAGAGGGTGATGTGGCAGCTTACTGGTCCAGTAGGCCTTTGTGAGAGTAGTACACTGCGGAAGTAGGTGGGGTTGGCGGAGGTGGGGTGTGCGCGCATGGAGGTGGAAGAGTTTGGACACCTCTGGGCGGCGTTCCACCATCACCACCACGAGGTCACTTGCTACTCGTCGACCAAGTCACCACTCCTTGTGGTGTGTGAGGATTGTCACGATGGAGTGGAGACGACGAAGATGTCAGCAGGTCGACCCAGCTCTGATGCCAATGTAATGCGAGAGCTCGAACTCAACGTCGAAAAGCTTCGGCGAGCTCGGAAACGTTTGCGTTGTAAAACTGAATGATTGTCCTTGTTGGAGTGATTCTTTCCTTCCCTGAGTCGTCATGGCTCACCACGCCTTTTGAAGCTACGTAGATGTTTCTTTATAAAGTTATGATTTGTTTACTTTTTGTAATTATTTATGTTTTTTGTTAGAGAAAACGGTGGAAACTTCGTGACCGTCTTTTCCGTCGAGATGGTCGTTTGGATTCAAAATCCATGGTTTCCTTCACGCGCTTGCGTCAAGCTTGACGCGACCTCATGGTGTCGGTCCAAGATAAGTGTCCTTGGACTATTGCAATCAGGTAATGATTGCAACAATCTTTCTTGACTGTGAAACTTTAGGTCTGTTTCCAAACGTTTATTGTGTTACACATTATGCTCCCCTCAGAACCCAATAGAACCATGCGGACCCCTCATTCAAAAATTCACAACCCTCTCCAGCAACTAGATTTCAGCCTATCAATTGACCCTTCTATTGTTTAGCAGATTTTAGTAGGATGTTCTGCGGACAGTGCATGGTGAACCGGTATGAGTTGCGAGGCAGAAAACCATTGAGAATTTGGGATACTTCAACAATTTGTAATTAGTGATAAGTGTAATTCAATGGCAAGTGTCAAGGTTATCTTACACATATACACAGGTGTCGTGTTACAAATGAGACGTAGTCGGGGTCATTTGGCCGATCGTCGAGCGACGCATGTGGAGTCATGTCGTGATTTGTCGGATTGAGAAGCTCCACTGAGGAATCAGGGGGCTTAGAAGATTAACGGTAGATGCAAGATGCATCTTCATAAATCTCCATGTATCTCAATGCGTTGAGAAGACGACCGAAAGGTCTTGATACTTCTGTCGATGTTTCTTGAAAGTGGTCAAGTTTTGTCACGACGTGCAAGAAGGATTGTCGGAGGGTGAGGGCAGTTGGGTCAAATTGCCCTCGACCGTCCGAGCAAAAACGTTGTTTTGACACGTAGTGGGCTATTTGTGTAATGACATGAGTGCCCACTTGGATAGTTTAGGTACTCGTCTACGTCTGGTACGGAACACTTCCCCCCCTTTTAGCCACGACATCCCCGTGCGTGTATAGATGTAGCCTGGCGATGGCGATAACCCCGTCGATCAGGTGATCAACATTGCGGAGGTTGTCGTAAGGTTCATAGCTGTTGTATGTGGCGTCATAGCCATGATACTTAACAAGATACTCCGTCATCTTGCTACGTCATCGATGGCCGAGGATATCTTTGATGACATACACTGTGTCCTCGTCCACTTGTATAGGAGGAGGGGGAGGCACCTGCCAGGGAAGGTTTTGCCGGGGTCTTGGTAGTGCTTGATTCTGCTGATGTGGAACACTGGATGAACTTGCATAGTGTCGGGGAGTCTGAGTCGTGCAACCACGGGGGTTTCCATGCGCTCGATCTCAAACGATCCTAACCATTGGGGTTTGAGTTTCGAAACGCCGGCTCCGCAGATTTTGATGTTTGCCAAACTGAGGAGAACTTTGTCGCCAACAGCAAACACATCATTGTTGCGATGTCAATCGGCTGCTTTCTTGATTGGTGCTTATGTTCTTACGGGCGTCTACAGTGTTTTGTCCTAGATCGTGGAGAAATCGTGGTGTTGGATGTCAACCGCGGGATCGTTGCTCAGGTTGTAAAGTCCGGCTGCTGTGGCGAGAAGTTTACCATACACCACTTCGGACGGAATTCTACCTATTGCTGTGGACGTTGCCAAGTTATATGCAAGTCCATCACACAAGAGTCTGGCTGCCCAATCTGTCGTGTGGGGTTCGCAAAATGTTTGGAGAACTTGTTCGAGCCGGTGATTGGTCCGCTCGATTTGGCCATCGGTTTGAGGGTGGAACGCTGTGGAAAGCTTGATCCGACTGCCAAAGCAAGTCGTCAATTTGCGGCAAAAACGACCTCTAAATTGTCCATCTATGTCGCTTGTGATGGTTCTTGGTACGCCGTGTAGCCGTACGGTGTTGTTCCTGAACAAGCATCTCATTCAGCAACTTCTTCAGTTTGGTTACCTCTTGATCGCTCATTTGATAGGTCTCATTCACGGTCTGTCTACTACCTGGCTTCAGGTCTATCCGATGGTTGATTTTTTACCTCAAAGGTAACTCTCGGGACAATTCATCAGAAAAAAACCCTTTTAAGTCGTTGATGAGTTTTGCAAATTCCCCAGGAACTTATACGAACCCCTCAGGTGTCAAGGTTGTGGTCGTTGTCTTGGCAGTTACGATTTCTTCCACTTTTCTTGCTTCCACATGGACCAGCCATGCTTAAGCTCTGTGCTTCAAGTACCGCTTGGCCACATCTACAGATATTGGTTGGCATTGTATGCCCATCGCAAATTCCTCTTGTGCTTTCACATCTGCTGTTTACCATAACCGCCATTGCGTCGTAGGTCACTTGACCAAAGGTAGATGTCGTTTTCTACCAGCAATGTTGGCGTAAAATGACTGGCTCCTCCAGTCCACCTATGGATTCTGCCAGTACAGGGAACAATGTTGTAGGATGATTCCATGGACACTCATTTAGCAAGTTCTCTAGAATATCACAACGTGTAGATCTTTGGTTTGTACTCGCAGTGGTTTGCAAAGTTAATGGATGTGCAGTTGCCCATCAACGTTCTTTCCTTCAAACACTACTAGTTTGGCTCGCAAACTCAGCTTCCAAATCATGTCATTTCTTAAAAAGTTATGAGAAGCTTCTCCATCAAGTAATCTTAGTGTCATTCTATGACTCTCATTTCCACCTCAGTTGCACCCGTAGCAACATCGCCGGGTGGTCGTCCTCGTATCTCACATTGAACTTGATGATCTCATGGATCCTCGTCTACGGCAATGTGAGCCGCTTAGATGGGCAATCGATCGCCATAAAATTTTCTGACCGGATACGAGCCTCGTTGTCTACTCCTCTCTTTTGTTGTTTCCCGACTCTTCATTTTTTCTCTGTGACTTCCTCCCCTTTTTTGGTTTGCTGATACAGTTTCCGACAGTCGCACGAGATATGACCTGGCTTGCAGCAAGTCCGGCAGAGCTGTTGATTGTGTTAATCAACAATGTCAATATCCATTGGAGATAAGGTTTCTGTCAACTGTGAATTCCCTCTGCAATGATAGAAATTGTGGCTTTGGAGTTGCCAACCATTGGATTCTTTCATAAGAGAGTTATAGTCGACGTTTTCGATGGGATCTTCTACTGTGATCATTCACGAAAGGTCAACATGGATGCCAAACATGGCAATTCCTAGCTGAATATGTCGCTTGAGGTCATTGTAGCATACACACATTCGTTTCAGGGGCGAGGTCACTGTCGATGATTGTTTTGCGAACTTGTCGAGTATACTCCGCCATGCTGGACTGCTAACATAGATGAAAGAGTATAACCCGTGCATAGGACTTCTTGTTGAGCTTCTCAAAACAAGTGAGGGGACCAGGCATAAACTCTTTCCATGTTTTTGATGGTGTGAGAGAGTCGTGCCACGCCGGATTAATCCGGTCGATGTTGTACGCCTACAGTCGACAATGTGGAAGTGGCCGCGTGAGCTGTTGATCTAGCTCCGCCAGTCTCTTGCCGTCATTGGATGGCGTTTAGATAGGGTTACCGTGGTGCCACACGGAAGCGAGGCCGTGAGGTCAGTTTTTGTTTTGTCGTTGTTGACCTTTGGTGTAATGAACCACACCTCCAAACCCATTAGCTACATCCTGACCGTTGGTCCCTTGGAGTTCATGGGATCGAACGGCTCGGAGAGTGCCAGTAAATTCTGGGATTCTCGCAAGAGTTGTAGATTTCTCTCGGTGATTAAATCGTTACACACATAAGAAATCTAAAGCTCATCCATTGCCATGTTCAGTTGTTGGAGCAGATGGGTATTAAGGCTCTTGAGTCTTGGCAGCTTCTTGTACATGTCTTCATTGATTCGTGCTTGTTAGCATGTGCCTTCCATTATGCCAAGTTTTGATCCGACAAGTAGCGATGGATGCATATATTCACCGAGCCCAAGGAATCTGTCTCTCAGTTGGCCGTCGAGTTCCTCGGTGTTGTGCCATTCACTACAATGGTTGCCACTGCTGTCTGGTTTGTGTGGAGAGAGTCAATGTTTTCATGCCGCTAATCCTCCATCACTGGAGTATTTGTCGATAACTGCTGCTCGTCGTCAGTTGCGCTTGCTTCATTCACTGTCTTTCTCAGAATGTTTGTGATCATGTAAACAGTGGAGATGCGCTGAAAACTCGTGCGAGTTTGTAGCCAGGTAGCTAATGCATCAGTTGTCCCTCCAACACTGCTACGCTTTGATACCATGTGTTACACTAAGCATGACGTAATGTATTGAGACCCATGTTCCCTCCAAATGTTTCTTTCCACCCGTACCTTCCCAAAACAATTCCCTAGCATATTGGACAATCACATGCAAAACAATTAAGAGAATGTCATGGCGTGTTCACTCTTTTCATTCAAACCAAAGTCACAACAGACAGACGTAGGTTACACAAGAGGTAGATAAAACACATGGACAATTCCTACCCTTGTTATGGGCAGTTGTTTCTCTTCATTGAATCTCAAACGTGATGGTTTTCCATTTTCTATGGCTTGTACGTAAAAGTGCCCAAGGTAAAGCTTATGTCATCTGGCTATTCATGCACACAACCATCAACACTGGGAGAAAATGAACATTCATTTTCCTTTTCACCAGTGCTTAAGGCCATCATCTGCAAAATATCAAGAAACCCAGATAAAAGACAATGTAACGAGTACCAAAATTCAAACTAAAAATGAGAGGGAATATGGCTGACAGTACGATAGGTAATTCACATGGATGAGGTGCGAGACAAAGATAAACTCAAGGATTTGGAAAAATTGGATAACTTCCATTACTCATTAATTGTAGTCCGATGAAAACTATCGATTGAGTTTATTACATGTGTACAATCACGAGAATGAGAATGAGGAATATGTTGGGTCCTCAGCACACAAGCTGAGTGACACGTGTGAGGTCGCATAATGAGTGGTTGCTTCTACAAGCTCCACTACGAAGTCGGGGGGCTTCAAGAACATCGAGGCATGGTTTGTAAAAACACAGCTCTGTAAAGAATTTGACCAAAAACTATTGAAACATCGATAAGGTTTGCGACACTTCTGTTGGCCATTTTACAATGTGGTCGAAGGTGTCACAAGCTTTTGAAACGGAACCGCGGAGGTCGGGACAGGTGGCCAAAATGCCATCGGCCGATCGATGTAAAGATCATTAGGGCGATGCACGGTGGGCCATGAAGGTAGAAACAGAAACATGAAGGTGAATTAAGATACTTGTGTGCGTCAGGGATGAAACAGGTGACTAGCCACTCGCTAGCTGTCAGACGACCAACGACTGGTCAGCTCGATGGCAAGCAGTGTTACGCCAAACGGAATTTGGGTGGTTCACAGGGATGAGGTGCAGAGAAGTAGATGATTTGAGGATTGCGGGACCGGTGAAATTCCCCCACTTCTTTGTTTCAAGTGAAGCGTGTCCCCCGTTGGTAGATTCATAGAAGAGTGCCCCTGGTTCACCTCCAAACATTGTTTTTACCCTGTTTTTGCGTCAATGCAATACGACATGCATGCCTCATTGGACTTCTGACGCTGGCATGCCCATTGAAAAACCATGAATCCCTGTTTTGAGGAGTTTGTGGTTGTTCAAGGGGGCGGTTTGCATGCGGTTTGCATGGGGAGGTCCAAGACCTCCCGTAAGTTGAAGGGGGACTTGTTGGGCCTTGCTACCGCGGGACCCATCAGGTTCCCACACAAAATCATAACCCTAGTATCTTGAATGTAGTTTGGGATGTGTTTTGATAAGGGTTTGTGTATAAACACAGGGGAATTTGTACGTTCGGAAGAAAATCAGAACGAGCATTTTTGCTATATCTCAACAATGGGGGTTTTTGGGCAATCGCGATCGAGCGATGACCTCTTTACTCTTGTTTTGCATGCAAACACCCCAGATTGATTTACGGTTTTGTATGTTTTGCGCCAACTGAGTCCGCAAAAAAGCAATGTACAATCCTACATCAAATTACAGTGTTGGCGTGTCAAACAAAACAAAGAGGTTATTGCTTGATCACGATTCTCACGTGGGAGCAATAACCCCACAAGGTGTCGTGGCAACCCACAAGGTGAACCGCTCTTCCATGCCTTTTTTAAAAGTGGGAGCATTCCTTTAATGTGTTGTCAAAACTGGGGCATGGGACCAATTGAATGCTTTAGGAATTGAGACAAATGCACAATGTGCACAAAACATTAGTGTACGTCAATGGCAAGTGTCAAACAAGTTGATTGTATACGTACAAGAACAAGAATCTTAATGAAGCATGTATTGGGTCGTTGGTGCTTGAGTCGAGCAATCAATGCAACATTGAACCACGAGTGGTTGCTTCAAGAACCTCTGCCAAGACGTCATATGATTTTCAAAGTATCGAGGAAGGAGTTTGCAAAAGTCTAGCATTGTCAAGAAGTCGACCGAACAGTTTTGAAACACCGATACAGCTCATGATACTTCTGTCGACCAATGTACAAAGTGGTTGAAGATGTAAGGACCTTCACGAAAAAAATACTTGACGTCGAGGCAATTGGCCAAAATGCCCACAACCGAACGGAATAAAAATATTGAGGCCGACGTGTGGTGGGCTACAAATATAAGGACAGAAATACCCATTTTCTGGGTTTATGGACGTGTGTACGTCTGGGACATACCAAGCGCCATGTCAAGTGACTGGTCAGCCACCCGTCGGCTAGCCACTAAGCCTTTGATTGAGCTTGTGGCTTGATTGGCGACACGGGGTTCACGAGGGCCTTGAGGGTTTGGCCTATGGCCTTGTTTCCTCACCCTCGCTCACCGTCCTTGCCAGCAAGAGTGAGCGAGGACGAGGGATACACCCTTAGCAAGAGAGACATGAGACAAAAAACGATTTTGATGTAGAACTGACAGACATGTCTTGCCCGCTACTATTTCTAGTCTTCGTGTCAAAAACAAAACTTGAGTTTCTTTAGTATAAACTTCTGTTTTCCAAACATGCAAAACCCGTACAAAATCACAAGTTTGGAATGTGACCCTCCCTTGCTTATGACCTAGAACAAGGGTGCGGCATTGAAACAAAAATGGGCCTCTAGAGACTCAAAGTATTTGAGTCTTCCTGCACGAGCCGTTGATGATAATTGCTCTCAGAGTGACACGAAGGGAAAACCTCCTCTAGGGAGCTCTAAACGCCATTTTGCAAACTCCGACAACATCGTCCATGCAAGAGCTGGTGTCACATACATTGCAGTGGCCTTACGAGCAGAACAACCCTCACGACCAAGTCTGTGACAATTCTTGTGGCAACATGATGTACAAAATGCTACGAGTAGCTACAATAGTACCAGAATAAAAAATGGACCAGGAGGGTATGGCCTTAAAACTTAACCATTCTAAACATCGCAAAAGCACGTTGGAAACATCTTGAGGAGCTTTGTTTTATTGTTAAAACTCCTCAAGGCGTATGACCTTCTCCACGGAGCTAGGTGGGACTTTTGTGGATGAGACGAGGAGTGCCCACTCAAAAACCACCAGTTATCCTCCCCTTTTCAAGAGTCCCTCCTCCCTCCTTCAACCAAACACTTGGACGAGCTTTTCCCAAAGACCATGGACTCTCAAGGCCTGGGAGCACATCAAAAAGAAAGAAGATGCCACCTTGGTTTTTTTTTGTCTCCCAATCACGGTGGGCACAAGGGAGATGCCTCCAAAGAGGCACAAGGCACGTCAAGAGAAGTCAAGGGGAGGCTAGGGAAGACCGAAAGATAAAGTAGAAGACAAGATGGGCATGGGAGGAGTATTACAGGTTGTAAAATCTATACTAGAGTTGGCCCCCATCCTCCTCGCTCTTGGAGCAGCGCTCAATCTTCTTAGACTTCCTTTATTTTTTGTCTTTTTTTCTATTTCTTTCAGCTCTGAAGAAACCTAGTATTGTGAGTCATGGCTTAGGAAGTTTTCTTAAAGCGTGTGTTTATGCTAGCCATGGCGGCACTAGAAATAACTATTTTCTTCCACGTGATTTTAACAATCATGGCGGCCTAGAAAACATGTAGCTTTATTGTGTGGTTGTGCCGTCTACTCTGGCATAGAAAAGTAGAATGATTTTCTACTGACCTCGTTGATTTTGAGAGAAAGAACAAACACAACAAGAGGCGATACCTCTCCAAGGTTGGGGGGTGAGCCTCAAGACAAAGGTCTTGACGTGCTAGTTGCACTCACGTTTGAATGGAAAGTGCCAGACTGTCTAAGACCAACAAGGGCAAAGTGGTGAAAGCTTGGCCACACATCCTTTGCGGACTCCAAATTGTAGGGGTCGCCACAGCAAGCATGGTTGCCAAAGTAACGGCAATCGTATGGTTGAAGGCAATCTTTGCCAAATTCCACAACATTGAGAAGCATGTTAAAGCCTAAAGAGTACCCAATGAGCACGTCGAGGTACAGGTGGGTGACTCCCACATGAAAGAGGATGCACTTGAGGAGGACCACCCGAACTTGGACCTGGCAAAGAGCACGACATTAATGATGCTAAAAGCAACATGGATGACAATCATCACTATTATTGTACGACAAACTCGAGCCAAGAAGGGCAAAGTGTTTGCCAAATTGCAGGAGGGCGTCCAAAACAGCAACGATGCCGATAGCAACAAAGATGCCAAAAACAGCCATAGATAAGTTCTTGTGAACATGAGGCAGACGATGTCGAGATAAAGGAATTTTGAAGCACACATCAAAAGGTTGACAATTCCGCTGCCAAATCAGCAAAACAATTCAAGAACAGCATTGGTGGAGGTACAACACCATCCCAAGGAGTGGGGACGGACCCCCCTTCCTACAACGTGGTTATAATGGGACATTTCCACGTCCCCTTGAGCATCTTTACAAATGATATCTTCCTTTGGTAGGTAGAGCTCCTTAGAAGAGTGTACAAAATTTGTATCCTCTTATAGTGGGCAAGTGTTCACAAACAGTGCAAGGTCCTCAAGGATGTTACGAAGGCTCTCACGATATCAGAGCTGAAGTTCGTGTTTGTCAACCTGTTGGCATACATTAAAAAAAACGTCATAGACCTCGACTGTGATTACCAGTTGTATTCTTCGGCCATTCATGGGGCCACCCGCCAATGCAATGACCTCAACAAGGCATTGTAGAGCATGACCTGGATGCAGACGCAGCAGTGGCCAGAGCACGTCATAGGTGCTGATGTCACCGCTAGTTGCAACGAGGACTTGCCTGCCTTGACAACATTGGGGCCGGTCAGAAACACATCCCTCCTCCAAAGTGTGAATAATTTTTCAAAGGAAGTGAAGCTGACCAATTGGCTAGATTGCATGGAGCAGAATCTGCATGTCCACAAGGCTCTAATTGGTCATGAGGGCACTTTTCCATGACGTGACTTGAAGATAAACTGTTCAAGTATGTGGTCAAGGAGTAGAATGCGTAGCGGCCAAAACTAGAGTTGTAGCCCATGCTATGGAAGGCCTTCTACACGATCATCCACACGAACTTTACCAAGTGCAAGGATACGTAGTGTGCCTTCCACTAGTTGAAGGACTTCAAGCATTCAAATAGATCTCTCTAGTCCTATTTGGACGAGTTCACAGAATTCATGGAGGAAGCCAAAAACTACATTGAGGATAACGAGAACCAGATTTGCAAGTACCCAGAGTGCTTGCTGCTAGAATATTTGCATGATGATCAAACCAACCAGAAGTTGAAGCACAAGACCACAACGGAAACTTGCTAGGCTTGGATAAGCCAAAGGGAATTGTGTGATTGTATGAGTAAAGTACATTCAGCAAAACCGAAGCATTATCAAAAGGCAATGCCAAAAGCGTGTGTACAAGGCAACAAAATGGGCATGGATGTTGTAGGGACTCAAGGGACAGCCCAATAGATGGGCTATGTTTGTGACAAGCAGCCTGCAATCCCCCTTAGTAGAGAAGACTGGTGGAAGAAAGGCCCCCAACCACAAGCGTGACCGTGAAAACAACAGGATGAGAGCAGTGCAAAAGAATCACATCGTTGTGTGAGAGACTTTGCCACAATTGTACAAAGCCCATCCACATTAGGGCTAAGTGTCTTGGGGCTGTTGGTGGTGGGAAAGAAACCATGGCATTGGCTGCAACTGTAACACCACATGGGGGTGATGTCATAGGAGGTCTTGGACAGGATTGTGGCTGCGGCAATGGAAATGAACAAGGTTATGGTCCGGGTTTCTTCCACTCCTAAGTGACGTTAGTGGGGACCACTTAGGAGGGACGATGGGTCACAAGTTTGGGTTCATATTTTTAACTGAGGAAGTAGGGGTTTTATTGGAAACTGAATGTGTTCGAACTTCTATTTTTTCCCATCTCTCATTGAACCGCATTCCACACTTGCTGCTCATTATTTCCCACTAAACCTTGTGTCTTTGGAAAAGATGCATGACCAAACTTGCTTGGTGTTGGTGACACTGACCACAATGCAAGAATTATGTGACGTAGCGATTGAAGCAAACAACCTCAAAGTATTGAGCTCAAATACATTCATGATACCTTTTGTCAACAATTTTGACCCATTCAAACTTGAAGACTGGAAGGTGCTTTCCA
>SZWC01018912.1:20996-33252 GCA_023375785.1 Penium margaritaceum | reverse complement strand
GAGGGAATGACTCCTTCTTTAGCCTTGGTTTTAACCAACAGGTATGCCTAAAGCACAAGCCATTGGATGGCATAGTTGTTGTAGGTGACAACTGTACAGTGTCGATGACCAATATCTTCAAAACAAAAATTTGTACCCTCCTACCCTCGGGCTTGACCATGTTGCATAATTAGGATCATCCCTTCTAGCCTGTGTGTAACACTTCCTTCTAAAACAAGTTTTGAAGGTAATCAGGCTCAATTCATGCTTGCACAAACCTCTCAAAGAGGGGGATACCAGCACAACATACCTTGATTGCTTGATTTTGGTTGTCAAAACTTGAACCGAGGTTCTGAGCATGCACGTTAAACCCAAAATCCTGAAAAATGTTGAATCTAAGAGCCCCATGATTCCGTGAGGAATTGTATCCAGTGTGTGAATAATTGATCCTAGTTGTTCAAGATAAGCCAATAAAAACTCCTTCAAACGTATCTATCTCATTTAAGGCAACAGTACAGTATTCAAGGTTATACACAAAGTCTCACATTGAAGGTACTCAACCATTTTGTCCCGCCCGATGTGGTTCTAGATCCTGGCTCCACAAAAACAAGACTCTAATGTGCTTTGAATAAAATCACTTGATCCTCCAAAAGGGGAAACGTTGTTTTGCGATGATTTCAAACATGGAATTGTCATGGACACCACTCAAAACCCATTCCAACTTGTTTGCAATGTTTGCAATGTCAAGAAACATGTTTCAGAGGGTTGTCTGTACTTCTTAGATCAGCTACATAAATTCATGGATGAAGTGAAGGAAGACATGCCATAGACATCAAATCTCTATTGTAGTTCTCAAATGTTCTCAAATGTATTACAAGAACCACCAGCTAGTCTTCCTCCTAGACGATACATGGTCCAAACGATATTGTTGCAACCATAGACGACGACTCCGTTTACATCTATGTATCGCATTCGTCCAAGAGAAATGTGAGAGGCCAAATGCAAAATCAAAGAAGACCTTGCATAAGAGTGCATCAAGCCAAGTAGCTCACTATAGGCTACACGGATTCATTTTATGAAGAAAAAAGATGGTGGTGTATGCATGTGGGTACAGTACCGAGCGCTAAACAAGATGACAATAAAAAATCATTTTCTCTTACCGCGGTTTAAGGACTTGTTTGGCCAAATCCAAGGAGAAAACGTATCTTCATCCTTGGATTTGCCCCAAACATGTAATCAAATGTGCATCTTGGAAGGTGATACCGTATTGCCACCTAAACTCAGATAGTGGTTTGCAAATAAGTTTTTTTTGGTTTGTTTGAAACACCCGGGACGGAATTTCACCACACTGGCTACAAGGCCTTGCGGAATCATGGGTCTCTCAAATTCAGAAACTTCCAGGAGTCTAGGTCAAATGTGCATGCTAACGACCAAAATCAAGGGATCGGGGTGCATTTTTCTGGCCTCTCCTTCTTTGAGAGCTATGTGTGAGCATGAGTATAGCCCGTTTTTTTTTTCAGAACTTGTATTGGAAGGCATTTCTGCACACAGGCTATAGGGGGGAACCTAATTATGCAACATGGTCGAATCCAAGGGTAATCAATTTTTATCCGGATTTAGCCAGCTGTAGGGTGTACAAAAATGAGTGTTTCAGACGTACGTGGGACATAATCAGTTTTGGGTTTTGTTCTTTGGGCTAACGAACGCCTCGACAACCTTCCAAGGAGAAAAGAACCAAACATTCACCAAGCAACTTCGTCTATTCATATTCTTGTACATGGATGATGTCTTGGTTTCTTTTTTATCAGTGGTAGAGGACAAAGAACATTTGTACAAAGTTCTCGAAATCCTTTGAGAGTGGAAATTTCAAAAGTGAGCAAGTGCACGTTTGCACAAGATGAGTTCATTTACCTTGGACACATAACCGGCAATGACAGTATCCGTGTCAACCCACAAAAGGTCCAAGATGTGGTAGAGTAGCCATGTCCAAAAAACATTTGGCAGTTTAAGTCTTTACTTGGTTGGTCCAGTGACCGGATAGCCATCACCTGGTTAGCCACCAGTTGTGGATCGAACCGGTGGCTCAATTGGCTAAAAGACTACGAGGCCTCAAAGCCAAGGCTCATGGCCTTGTTTCCTCTCCCTTGTTTACCCTTCTTGCTAGTGAGAGTAAGCGAGGATGAGGGATAGACCTGGGTGAGAGAGAAGCGAGAAAACAACAAAATTTCGGTATAAAATTTCTGGACGTGCCTCGCACGCAATGATTTTGTGCCATCGTGTCCAAAAAGAAAAATCGAATTCTTTTGTATGGAAGTTGAGTTTCAAACATGGATTACATGCTCAAACTCACAAGTTCTGGATAACACCCACATTGTTTGGAATGCAAAACAAGGGGACGAGGCAATAACAGAAATGGACCTCCATAGACTCGAGATATTCGAGTCACCTTGCACAGGAGGGGAAAACTCCTTTGGTGAGATCTGGGTGCCATTCTACAAACTCCGACATCTTTCGTGCAGAACCTGGAGTCACGTATGTTACACATAACTTAGATCATAGAAAGGTTGAAGATGTGTAGCATCACATGATTAGAGGAGATGAGACACTTGCAACAGCAACTCGTTATCAGCAAAAAGTGTACTTTGATGACAAGTGTACGGACTATCAATCGCATGTACACAAGTACATGAACAAGAATGAGGCATACCTTGTTATGTCCCTAGCATACAGAATTCCCCAATATCGCGCATGGGCAAATATGTTCTTAAATCATGGCCCACCATGTCTCGAACCCCAAGTGTTCTATGGGCATTTTGGAAAATTGCATTCACCTCCAATATCCTGTTACATAAGAACTTCTGCCATGCTTGACCATTCTCCAGTATTGTCAATAAAACTATTGCAAAGGGCATCAATGTTTTGTTCATGTTTGTTTGACTTATCCACAAAGCTATGATTTCATGCATAAGCATTTTTTTTTTCTCAAAATCCCTCGATAACTTCATCGAGTTTCTTGAAGCAGCCACGTACACACGATGTCACATGCGTCACTCACATGGAATGTCCCATATCCCAAGCATGCCTTTTTTTTTTTCCCTCCTTTTTTTCAGAATCTCCCATTGACGTTATCTTGCTTAATCCAATAACTGAAGAGTCACATTCTTCTAAATCATCTTTACTTCGTAACTCTATCTGAAGACACTTCCTTTTTTTCCATCGTGACAGTTGGTAAGCACAATGGTGTTGGAAGGGCAACCGACAACTTTAATCTTATGTAACTATTTTGTACAACTTGTCCGCACGTCTCCACCATCCAGAATGTTACAAACCTCATGAAGATGTTGGTGAAAGAAGCGAGTTCACCTTGCGACAAGCACTGGTAACCCGACAAAGGCTTTAACAATGGAGGCTTTGCAGTAGATGGTGCAGCACCTATGACAATGATGACCAATCCGGCGACGGATCACTAAGACTCAATCATCCCTTCGCCTCTGTTGATGCCAATAATGAATGCTGCTGAGACGTCTTGCCTCAGGTTAGAGGGTTCCTACCTTTGCTTTTGTTGATGTGGCAATACCGTCCAGTCAACTCACATACAAGCATTCAAGGCAAGTGCGGTAACAGCAAGAATTTGACAAAGGGAGACACGGGAAGTCTTAAAAGCTTGAATAGTTTAGAAGTGTGGAGAGAAAGTACAACTGATGAGTTCACTACAACAAAACTTGCTAAGTTAAACAATAGGTGGTGCGCGCACCAGGCTCACCAGCCAAAAATCACTGTTTTGGTCGTAACTCTACACATATGCATCCAGACGCTAACATGCATGTTCTTTAGATAGAAATTACGGTTAGTCACATTCTGTAGCGGGAGGGCCAGTTCGGCCCTCCCACCTCGCGATAGCGAGGGGGTGGCTGCAAGCCACCCCTCGCTATCGCGAGGGCTGGCCGGTGGCCAGCCACTCGCTGGCCACCGGCCGTCCGGCGGCCGACCGGCTGGGTGGCCGGCGGCCGGTCAAATGACCGGCCGGCCACCCGCCGGCGAGCCATCGGCCGCCGATCGAGCTGGTGGCTCGATCGGCGGCCAGGAGGCCGTGAGGCCTCGAGGGACGAGGCCTGTGGCCTCGTGCCCTCGTCCTCGCTCGCCCTCCTCGCTTGTGAGAACAAGCGAATACGAGGGATAGAGCGAGGAGCGAGGAGCGAGTAAAAAAATGAGAAAGATTGGCGCGAAATCGTCGATCGTGCCTCGCACGCGACGATTTCGCGCCGACGCGTCAAAACTGAAACTCGAGTTCGTTTAGGACGAACTACGAGTTTCTAAACCGGAAAACTCGTGCAAACTCACGAGTTCGAGGTAAAAACCCCCGGTTTGGGTCCCAAAACCAGGGGTTAGGTAAAAACGGAAATGGGCCTCCGGAGACTCGAAATATTCGAGTCTCCCTGCTCTGGGTCGTTGATGACGATTGCCCCTCAGTCTTGCGAAGGGGGTAAACCCCTGACGCGGACTGAGAACGCCATTCTGCGAACTCCGACGACGACTTCAGAGCAGGAGCTGGAGACACGGCCCGTTACACATTCCCAGGTCTATTGTTGATTATTTGACACACAATACAAAATCATGCAAACCAGGATCAAGGCCAGTCCAAAGAGAAATCCTAGAGCCTGTAAAGAAAACATAGAAGGTCCCTGAAAGCATCAGAGACAGCATAGTAGCTGACGTGCAGCTGTTGGTAGGTGGACCACCACACCATGATTCTCCACTATCATCTGGCTAAGCATCGTGGAATTGTACGATCATGAACATGCCCTACTGCTCATAGCAAGTTACAACAAAAGACAAGGATGGCACACATCACAACACTCCCCCATGTCCCAATAGTACCCATGTCCATACCATGCATAAAGCTGACACGTGCGCAACGAGGTGCTCAACAGTCCATGGATACACCCCACTGTCAGCCACCATTAGGTAAGGGGTGTAACCCGATAGTACAGTGCATTGTACTTCGAATCTGATAACCCTTGTGACAGCCTACAAAATCCTCAAGGGCCCCATCGAATGTTGTCAATTGTAAGGGATTCGACGGAATCCTTGGCCGACTAGGCCAAAACCGTGGTTTTGGCCTAGTCGGTTGAGGATTCCGTTAAGTCTGTTACATTGGTATTAGATCTTTAGGGCTCGAATCCCATGTTGAGATTACCGAGGATGCCGAGGCAGCTCTCACTCCTAGTGGGGGGGACTGTAGTGTGGCAGTGCCACGCCGACCGGTCAAAGGAGCCACGTGGCTCGAGCGGGGTCACCTGGGACTGTGGACGGCAAGACGGGATGGCTTCAGGGTCGAAGACCTTCGAGCACCGTGGTTTTGGCCTAGTCGGCCAAGGATTCCGTCGAATCCGTTACATTGGTATCAGAGCTCCAGGGCTCGAGTCCCACGACGGAATTACCAAAGATGCCGAGGCGGCTCCGATTCCTAGTGGGGGGAATGTAGCGTGGCAGTGCCACGCCGACCAGTCGAAGGAGCCACGTGGCTTGAGCGGGGTCACAAGGTACTGTGGGCGGTGAGACGGGATGGCTTGATGGTCGGAGACCCTCAAGCATCGCGGTTTTGGCCTAGCCGGCCAAGGATTTCTTCAAATGCATTACATCACCAGACATGTCTAGATTTTGTATGCCCACTCCATCCCAATGACTACCATCTTGGATAACACACTTTGGGTAACGAATGTATTGATGGTGGAGCTGAACTCCCTTTTTCCTTATGGGAAGCGTTCCTTGAATGTGGTGTGTTCTACTCCATTGTCCGCAGCTTTGGCAATGGACATTTCAATATGGTCTTTGCAGCGATCTGAAATGTTGCCATTTGTGGAAACAAGGATTAGATGATGGAGAGGTAGGCTCACGCACACCTGATTACCCATCATGCTGATTACTGAGGCATTCCCTTCAGCAATTCAGGAACCCAATGTTGTGCATCCACTAGTGTACTATCATCGATATCTTTGCGTACAGCCTCTCGCAAGATGTCATCTTATGATTCTTGCGAATCTTCCAGGATTTTGCTGGTTTGGACGGGGACCTGATCCTAGGCTAGGTGTTGTGGAGCATGATAGAGTAGGAAGATCCCCCAGCCAAATCTAACTTATGGGGCCATCCTCCTCTGTATCTCATGCCCAACTCCTTGATTGTGTTCAAGGGCAAGATCATACGCATGCCATTGTTTGGATACAGACAGTGCATGAGTCATTCAATTCTCATTAAATGTTCCCCATCAATGTTCTTATGGGCCCAGTTGAAGCCTATGGAATTAAAAGGAGTACAAAAGTTGAATTCTTGCACATGATTGATCATGTGGCCACGTTCTCCCACTTCCATTCACTAATACACCAAGTCTAAGAGCTCCTTCGCGTAGTGGCTAACATTCTGAGGGATCCAACAGGCAACAATAGCATCCCATTTTTCATTGACATATTTGATGAGTAATATGCCACCTCTCTCTCCAACAAATGTCGAATAAAACGGTGCATGTAGAAGAAGCTGAGCATGTGGTCCTCCAAGGTTTTGTGGTTGTAGATTTTGGTGGTAGCCAGCTCATTCACTGTGTTTCATCCAACTTTGTGAAAGGTCTCACAAAGGTTCTGAACAATGTCTTGAAATGCATGTAATCGTAAACGTTTCACTAGGTTGCAAAGAAGCTTTGGTAATTGTAGACCTTGATAAATGACAAGAGCTTGTTCAATTTCTGAAGACACCTTACTTACGGAATGAAAGAGGAAAATGTGGTGCTAATACTCCCCAAGAATCTTTGGACACACATCATCTCATATAGATAATGGGTTATCTTACACCAAACCATGATTCCATGTTGTTTCAGGAATTTGAGACATGTTTATTTTTGGCCTCGAGCCCCACGATAACGTTGCTACCTTTCTCAAGGTGCATCTCCATAAAAAATGTTTTCTTTCCCCTTACAAGGGAAATATTTTCATGTCTCCAAATTGCTCCAAGGGATTGATATGACTCGTTCTTCCACCCAAAATACAAATTCAAGACATTTAAAGATGCCCCAAAGAAAACACTATGTCTCAATCAAATCACAACTTTTTTTCACTGTCCATTTTGAGATGTAAGAAACAATTCCTTGATGTTCGGGCATCATGACTAAGAAGTAACTTTTTAAACAGTTTTTTCATGTTTTTGTTTATTTTAAATGATTCTAATTCCCATGTTTTAAGGGCTGATGTGCTTTTCAATAAAAGCATGTGGTACCTTGTCGATATCGTTGGGGAACCGCTCGATGAACAATTACTATCTTGTTATGAATAGTTGTTATGATTCCTATTGTTGAATATGTCTTTAAATGTGTTTTGGTACAATTCTTTCCTCCTCTTTTTGTAGTTCCAATTTACATGTTTGCCTAAACATAGTGAACTTGAAATGGAGCTCAAGGGAGCATCTTGGCAAGATAAATTTGCTTGACAAGAAGTGCAGTTCATTCCTTGTAAGGGATTTGTGCCGTAAGTGGTGGTTCGTTTCCGAAACGTGAGTGTGTCCATGGTCCACCAGGAGCCCTCATGCTAGGCTCCCTTTTGCGTCGTCGCCAAACACATCCCAGCAGCTGGAAAATGTCATTTTTATTCTAGGCCTAAAGTTGGCCTCGTCTGGTTGTCAACCCCTGCCTGCACCTTTTGGGGGGACTTTCAGTGAAGTTGTGTCCCGTACAACTTACACCATACCAGGGTAGGTGGCCTGGAACTTTGTTTCAGAAGTATGTCGGACTTGAACCCACTAACATCCACCATCGAATGAAAACTTTCAAACCAACGGTCATGACTGTGTGGATAGGGGGTTCCCTCGTCACTCGTTGAGTAACTTGTGGAAATGCCCATCCCCGGAGGTAGAGGTTGTCTCATGAACCAGATGTGCGGCATTTGAGGGGCGATGACCACATGTGCGGGTTGGACTTTGTTGTCCATTTTGCTTATTGCCGGTTTGGTTGATACTTCTTTGAGGGTTTTTGGTAATGATGGGAGATGGGATGTTGTGTTGGTTGTGGCAAGGCGTGTGATGTGAAGGTTGATTTGATCTTCAAAGGACGAAAGAATGGTGCCTCGTAGGATCGGGTCCAATGATCGAGGGTTTTGTAATTTTTTGTGGGATATGCGGCATCAGAGGATCCAAATCTCACAGAAGGCTATCGCTTGGAGTAGGTGCCACCAATGGGATCGTTACGCTGACTGCGTGAATAGGAAAGGATGCTTTTGTTTGGTTAGAAAAATCAGCTCTATGCTGTTGATTAGGCGGTTAATGGTGGGACGTAGGTTTGTACAGTTGTGGAAGGCGTGTTTGATTGTTTCTCATTATCTGTGGCATTGTGGGTACATTGGTGTGAAGGGGGCTGGGAGGAAGCGGAGTCTAAATCGAACTTGGATTGACCGTAGGGTTGTTTGAAGGAGGACGTCTTGTTCTCGTGGGCCAAGTGAGGTTGCTTTGAGGAGATCTTGGAGGTATGCATTTGGGCTTGTGGTAAGGGCGACGTGGTCCCATTTTGCCCAGAATGTAGTTGGTTTGAGGAGCTTGTGTAGGAGTATTTCTTAGAGTGCGGAGAGAGAAGGGGTTTTTGTTTGGAGTCTCCAGACGGGTAGGGCGGTGTTGATGCTGTAACCTATAAGTTTTTTATTGTGGACGTGAATTGGAGTCCACTTATGTGGGGAGATGATTGGGATTGGGTCCTCGGGAGCTGCTCGGAGTGCAAGGTCAGGGTCAGCAATAAGAGGTTCCGCTGTGGATGGGAAGGTGAAATATGTGATTTGTAAATGTGAGAGGGTGGGCCTTGTGTTGTCTCAGTGGAGGACTCCAAAACTCGTGGCAAGCTTGGAAGGAGAGGTTCTTTCCTTGGAGCACCTCCAACCATTCTTGTGGGGATGCCTTCAGGAATTGTTTGATTATTTTGTTGTTGGCTGCAATGTTGTTTGATATCTCAATATCTTCTATTTTCATTTGGTAGTGTGCTGCTAATACTGGAAAGATATGTTTAACTTGGGTTTCTGTGGCGAGGAGATGACGTTCTTCTTGCGACAGTCCAAAGGGTCTATTGTGCCTTTTCATAATGTGACGGTTGAAGGCGACAAATTCTTGGATTTCATGGATGAAGAGGAAGGGGGAGAGTCATTTGCGGATTTGTGCAAAGGAAGGCTTTAAGTATTGTGTGCCATCTTAAGTGCTTTGGTTCTTTGACTTTGAGGATAGAGGGATGGGAAAGGAAGAAATGTCCTTGTCTGGGGAAGCTCTGGGAATGGCATGCAATGTGTTTCCAAGATCTTGGCTGTGGATAGAGGAATTTGGAGGCTAATCTTGCACTTTGTGCTTCTATTGATTTGGGTGGCCAGAGCATGCCCAAACCACCTTCTCCGATTGGGGTGATTACTAAGTTGCGATTAAGGAAACAAAGTTTATTGTCCACGGAAGGAGAGGATAGGAGGTTGAGGAGAGTGTTCATGTTGAGAATTTGAGCATGTGGTTCTCTAGAGTCTCGTGGATGTAGATTTTGGTGGTAGCCAGCTCATTTACCGTGTTTCAGTCAACTTTGTGACATATCTCACAATGGTTCCGAACAATGTCTTGAAGTGTATGTAACCATAAACTTTTCACTAGGCTGCAAAGAAACTTTGGTGTTTTCAGACTTTGATAAATGGGAAGAGCTTGTCAAACTTATGAAAACACCTCATTTATGGAAACAGAGAGGAAAATGTGCTGCTAATTCTTGTGGGAATGCCTTCAAGACTTGTTTGATTCCACGCTGTTTCGAGGATTTGAGACATCTTTATTTTCGGCCTCCAGCCCCACAAAAACTCTGCTGCCTTTCTCAAGGTGCATCTCCATAAATTTTTATCTTTTTCCCCCTTCAAGGAAAATGTTTTCATGTCTCTAAATTGCTCCCGGGGGTCGATATGACTCGTTCTTGCACCCCGAAATAAAAATTCAATAAAAATCAATGTACCCCAAAGAAAAACTCAGGTCTCATTCAAGTTACGACTTCTTGTCACTATCTAATTCGAGATGCAAGAAACAATTCCTCGACGTTCGGGTATCATGACTAAGAATTAACTATCTTAACTGTAACTAAATGTTTTTATTTATTTAAAATAATTATAATTCCCATGTTTTAAGGGTTGATGTGCATTTCAATAGAAGCATGTGATATCTTGTCGATCTCGTTGGGGAGCCGCTTGATGAACAGGTATGATCTTATTATGAAAATACATTATTATTATCATTTTTTTATTTTTTGAAAAATGTATTTATTTTCATTTGTTATCGTCCTCTCTTGGCAGTTCCAAGTTATCTGTATGCCTAAATAAAGTGAACTTGAAATGGAGCTCAAGGGAGCATCATGGCAAAACAGATGTGCTTGACAAGAAGTGCAGTTCATTCCTTGGAAAGGGATTTGTGGCGCAAGTGGCGGCTCGTTTCCGAGACGCGAGTGTGTGCATGGTCCACCTGGAGCCCTCGTGCTTGACTCCCTTATGCGTCGTCGCCAAACCTATCCCAGCAGCTAGAAAATGTCGACGACGCCGCCAACATTTTCCGCGACCGGAGAAGTAGACGGGCCGTCGGAACACTCATTGGCATCGTCTGAGAATTTCCNACGGTGTCGTCGTTGCGACACCGTGCAGTGGGGGACTGACCGCCGGCCGGCATGTGCGGTGGTGAAGGTGGAGGAGAAACGTCCGTGGCTTAAGTATTCAAAGGAACGAAAACAAAATAACGGACGCCAGTTCACCGAGAATCAGCCCATCTCGTCTTGATTCCACGGAGCACCCATAGCGGTCGGAGGGAGGAAAAAAAACAAAGTTTTTGGACGCACCAAGCAGCAGGGATAAAGTTGCTGGCTTAGCGATTGGTCCGATGTTGGGTGAAAATGCGGGAGAGGTGGTGGTGAGCCCGCATGTGGGGGAGGCGCAGGTGGAGAACTGAGCACAGCCAGCCAGGCCGTGTCGGGAACGTAATTTCTCTTTTTTTAGTCTCCCTCCCAGCTTTTTTTCCTCTCTGCATGCTTGTCTCGGGTGATAAGTCCCACCCAAATCGATCCGCCTACTTCCGTCCCCGCTTCCGGAAACCTTGTCTTTATTTTTCTTATTTTTCATCACTTCTATCTCCTCTCGCTTTGCGGGCGCTCCAACATTCAAGCAGACTTCCTCTCGAACTTGGCCCCTAGCTTTTGTCTGTGCGCATCCGGACTTGCGGCTGTGTATTGGCCAATCGCCTTTGTAGCACTGTGGCTATTGTCTACGCGAGCGCTGATTTGCCACGCCACCGTGGCGGAACTGAACGGCGCTCACTTGACGTGCTCGCAGATTGGAGTGGACTCCACTCACTCAGGCCAGGGGGACTTCTCAGGCAGCAGCCGTCGGTGATGTTTGCTCGCCGACTTCAGCGTGCACTGCAAACCTAGGCGTTCAGTGTGAGTTCAAACGCGCGAACCCGATGCCGATCAGCTGGCGCACCAGCGCAATTTTGGCGTGCCTTCAGCCCGTTGGAAAACATTCATGTTCCTTCCACTGCAGGAATGTGTGTTCGAAGTCCTGAGCGCAGAAAGCCTGCGCTCGGATCTTGGGATCAAGCGCAACCTGAGAGGGCGACAGGTTCCCTTCTAATTCAGAAGAAACGACAACTGTATGCATCTGAAGCAACAGCAGCGATTGTAGCAGGCTGCTACCAACAGCCATAGGCAGAGCAGCGGCGGAAGCAACAGGCCTGGTGTTGCAGTTCACAGACGGCTGATAGAAGGGGCCGTTTGCAAAGATGGGTGTTGGTGATGACACAAGAAGTTTCCGATTCCGCCGTAACGATGGGTGTTCTTGTCTTTCCCCTTTCTTTCTCGATGATAGCAAGTTGTCATCATTCGCTGTTGTTGTTAGCAACAGTAGGTCCGTTCGTGTTTTGATGCTCCCTTCCTGTCTTTGTGATCCCTTCCTGTCTCGATGATCCCTTCCTATCTCGATGATCCCACTCTGTCTCAATGATCCCTTCCCATCTCAATGATCCCTTCCTATCTCGATGATCCCTTCCTATCTCGATGATCTCTTCCCGTCTCAATGATCCCTTCCTATCTCGATGATCCCGTCCTGTCTCAATGATCCCTTCCTGTCTCGATGAGGTTAAAGCCTGTGTTGCTGTGGCTCATTAGAAGGCGCCATCAGCTCTTAGGGGAAGACCACTGCAGCTTCCTCATCTCACTTCCAGTTCCCCTTCTTGGTCCCATCCCATCTCCTACCTTCAT
>SZWC01018911.1:29464-50712 GCA_023375785.1 Penium margaritaceum | reverse complement strand
CCGGGGTGGCGGCCGGGTCCCACCTTCGAGGTCTTCGAGCCTCTCGAGTGGGTTGCCCGGTCAACCGTGTGCTAAGAACTCGCTAGCTCGTTACACTCATCACTCGTTCTCTTGTCACATAAAACTAAGTGTTCTCCCACATCTCTCTCACCATGTCCCAACCATGGATGCCATGTGGTCCTAGACTGTGTGTTTGAGGGTGAGTGGCGGCCTCTTGCCGCTACCTACTGGTATCAGAGCAGGAGGGATACCTCCCTCCACTCAATCAATCCGGGGCCCACGGGTGGAACGGGAACGTGAAGGTCGTCTGGGTCATCCACTCACCCACAACATCCACACCTACCTGTTCCGCCACTTTACCATCAAGGAGCACAGCAGGTCTAGCCTCGGAGTGCGATCTCATCATAGCACCTCTGCTCCCACCATCGGAGCCATTCTTCGGCCCGTTGCCCTGGAACCCTAATCACGGCCTGCGCCTCTTCACCCTGAAGTTATGCAGTCCCACCGTCCTGCTGAGCAGCTTGACAGGTTTTCGACTCTCGTTGACCCGTTCCTTGGCACTCTAGCCTTGGACCTCAGCCGCTCTGCAACCTACGGTCCCGCAGTTTGGGGCTGTACCTCCGCTTGTTGGCACTCTTGCCCCGGGCCTCTTTTGCTGTTGACCCACTGTCCCTCAGCTCAGCGTCACATCACCGCGTCCTCACGACAGTGCCGTTGGTTTGACATCTCGGGCATACTTACGTGCACAGCGGCAGCCGCTTTTTCAGCTTAAGCTGCTACCCTGGCTTCGCCACCTGAATCGGAGCCGATCCCCACGTCACCAAGGGGCTGGAGTGAATGCGAGCACACTAACGAGCTTCTTGCACGCTATGAGGAGGAGGAGGGACGTGCGTGGGCACGCCGCAGGTGCTGTGACAGCCCTGGTTACCACCCGGGGGAAGACTACGACCCCGCGGAGCACTTGGCGCTTGCCGACGCCGCCGAGTACGCGGCCTCCTCCCAGTCCGCCTCAGACAACTCGCCAACGGTACAGAATGCGCCAGCAACGGGGCCGCCACGTGAGCAACGTCGTCCTTCATCTCTTGCAAGCTCACCTGTTGCACGTAGGACGCGTCAGCAAAGTCTTCGTCATCGTGTCGCTCCGGCTGAGGCAGCACCAGCTGCCTC
Organism: Penium margaritaceum; assembly: GCA_023375785.1. Taxonomy (NCBI): domain Eukaryota; kingdom Viridiplantae; phylum Streptophyta; class Zygnematophyceae; order Desmidiales; family Peniaceae; genus Penium; species Penium margaritaceum. Next base: position 49,545 of record SZWC01018911.1, on the reverse strand, counting down.
AGCGGCTATAGTGCAGACAGCACAGAATTGCTCACGCCGTTCTGCATCACCTGCTGCATCTCAGGCGGCGGCTGCATCTCCTATACCCTCAGACATCTTCACTGTCTTGGAGGCAACTCTAGTTTCTAGCTCTACTGTCTCTTCCACATTTGCAACCACAGCTCGTGCCACACGTGCACCTGCCAGCACCGCTGCTGGCAGGGCAGTTGAGACCTACACCACCACAACTGTTGATCAGGGTCCCCTTGCAACCGCCACCGTCAACATTGCCACATAGATTACAGCGGTAGCTGACTCCATCGCAGCGGCAGCACCCTCAGCTGCTACAACTCTCTCCAGTGCTGTGACCTCCATTCAGGCATCCACCTCCCAAGTGTCTACTGCAGCTGCATCCTCACCCTTCGGCCATTAGATTTGTCTTCTCGTCACAGCTACAGCTGCTATCTCCACCCTCACTGGTGCTGCTCTTGCTCGAGTTTCCTGCTTCATTGTCTCTGCATCATCCCCTGTAACAATCATTGCACCATCCGCAGCAGCCGCACTGTCTCCCTTGTTTGGCCTGCATCGTTAGCCTTGGTGAACTGTCTCTTTCCTACTGCCTGGATACCCCTCTCTCTCTCCTCTCTCTCTATCTCTCTCTCTCTCTCTCTCTCTCTCTCTCTCCCCTGTGGCCTTGTATACCTACACTCTCTTCTTTCTTACAACAACACCAATCCACCACTCCTTCCATTTCCCACGTCCACTTGGGCGTTGTGCGCTTTGTCGGTCCTGGGGGGGATCTGTTCTTGCCAGATGTCTTGTATTTCACATCACTTGAGCTGAATCTGCTCTCTGTCACCATGCTCGATGACCAGGACATGGACTTCTCCTCAAGCCGCGGCACTGCCTCTGTGTCCCATTGCACATCTAGTTGCATTCTTCTGCACGGCACCCACTACGATTGCCTCTTTCGTGTTCCTTCCTTTGCGCCGTCGCCGGCCACTGCTGCTCACGTGCATGTTGCTCACTCCCTCTCCCCTGCACATACTCAATTGCTGCATCGCCTCTTGTGTCATATCCACACTTCTGCCACTGACTCACTTATTCACATGCTCCCCGTTGATGGCCTGGATGCTACCTCCTTCTCGGCTCCTTATCCTTCTGACTGCCTTGATTGCGCACAGGGAAAAATGCATCGGTCACCCTTCTCTACCTCAGAGTCTTGCACCTCTTCTCCTCTTGATTTGTTGCATGCTGACATCATGGGGCCTCTTCCTCATGAAACTCTTGGGGGGGTCGGTCGGTACATGCTCTGTCTCACTGATGACTTCTCCCGCATGTGTTGGGTCTTTGTTCTCAAGCAAAAGAGTAATGTTTATCCCACCATCGAGTCTTGGCTTCCCCAGGCTGAAGTTGCCTATGGTCGTTGCCTCCGGGTCTTTCGTTGTGACCGCGGGGGTGAGTTCATTGGTCCCACCTCTCGCTTCATCTCCTCACGTGGTGTCCGCCTTGAGACCACCACTCCCTACACGCCCCAACAGAACGGTGTGTCTGAGCGTTGGAACCGCACTTTGGCTGATGGTGTCCACACTCTTCTCACTGCGTCTAACCTTTCCCCTCTTTTCTCCTTTGAAGTTATGTCCTACATGACATAGGTCTGGAACCGTGTCCCCCATGGCCCTCTGCCTCGACATGTCACGCCGTTCAAACACTGGTTCGGTCGCAGGGCGGATCTCCACTTTGCTTGTGTTTGGGACTGTGTTCCTGCCGTCTGGCTCCCTGAGGACTTGTGGGACGGTAAACTCAGTCCGTGCGCTCACTTATGCACCTTCCTTGGGGTCTCGGCCATGTCCAAGGCCTGGCGCTTTTGGGTCCCCGATCACGCCCATGTCGTCAAATTGTAGGATGCTCTCTTATTTGAGGACATCTTTCCTCACCACTTGTCTCATGTCTCTCCCCCCTCTTCTCTGTCCTCGCTCCGTTGGCTTGGGGGAATGGGTCTATTCCAGCCTCTGGTCTCATTGGTGTGCCTCCCTCGAGCTTGACTCCCGCTTCTTCTGCTCCCTCCCGTCCTGTGTCCCCCAACACTGACGCACACCACAGCTCAACGCCTTCTTCCCCATCTGGGCTCTCCCCAGACTCTTCACCTTCAACATCGTCTGAATCCACGTTAGTCCCTGTCAGTGCCCCGCCACTGTCCGACGACACTCCGACACAGTCCCCTTTACGTGCCATCGCTGACGTCCCCTCGTCACCTTCTCCACCGTCACCTTTGGTTGACAGTGAGCCATTCTCTTCTCCAATCATTGATGTACCTCTTGTCGTACCTGAGCCATGCATTCGTAGAAGGAGACTCTGTTCTCTCCCACAGACATCAGTCTCCCAGTCCTCTCAGCATCGCACGCGGTCCAGTGCACCCTCCACTGCAGCTGGCTCGACCGCCAGACCGACTGGGCTTGATGCACTTGGACTCGCTGTGAGCGTAGTTCACCCCAACTTTGTAGTGGGCTATGTCCTCATTGCTCATGAGTTCCACAGTGCCTTGGATGCTTCCACTGCCAGGTACGTTGCCGCCTGCTTTGCTGCAAGTGGCCTTCCCTCTCTGATCCCACTCCCAGCTGAGCCTACCACCATCCGTCAGGCTCGAGAGGCTGCTGATGCTGACATGTAGGAGAAGGCCATGTAAGAGGAGCTCACCGCCTTAAACGAACATGAGGTATTTGAGCTCGTTGATCTCCCACCTGGACGCGAGGCAGTCTCGGCCCGTTGGGTACTACGGTGCAAGCTAAAGCCTGACGGTACGATTGACAGGTACAAGGCCCGACTCACCGCCAAGGGATTTTCCCAGATCCCACGCGTTGACTTTGATGAGACATTTGCTCCAAGTGGACAATACACCAATGCCCGGGCTCTCTTGAGTCTGGTCGCTCAACACGACTGGGAACTGGAATAGATGGACGTCAACAATGCATTCATGCACGAATGCCTTATTGAGGAGATCTACATGGTACAGCCCCCAAGCTTCACATACGGCACAAACAAGGTCTGGCGCCTGCGTAAAGCACTATACGGGCTCAAGCAGTCTCCGCGTTGCTGGAACCTGGAGATCTCCTCTACCCTGGAGAAGGACGGCTACTATCGTAGCTCACTCAATCCAGCGCTCTTTTTGAGTGCACCCTTGCAACCCCTCATGGTCATCCTGGTCTATGTAGATGATCTTCTCATCGCATCACCCAACCCGGAAGCCGTGTAGTTGGTGAAGACCCTCCTGCAGTCTGCCTACAAGATGAAGGAATTGGGTCACGCTCGTGTGTTTCTCGGCATGGAGCTAGAGCAAAACCGCCAGCGTAGGACGCTACACGTACACTAGGCTGCGTACATTTGTAGCCAAGGGGAGCGCTTCTCTTCCTTACTCGCTGATACCCCCATTGCGTCCACACCGATGACCCCAGCTGGCAGGTGCCCACTGAAGTCACCTGACCTGTCTTAGTTGGGGGACGCTGTCGATGTCACTGATTACCTCCGCGTGATTCGGTCTATGATGTACCTCGCCACTACCACCCGAGTGGATGTGGCCTTCTCGGTCAACTTCCTGGCTCAGTTCTCCCAGCAGCCGTGTCAGAAGCATCTCGAGGCCGCATTGTGTGTCGTCTGCTACACCCTATCCATTGCGCGTGTCGGCCTGGGCTACAGGTCACAGCCCTCTGTTGTCGTTGATGGGTACAATGACAGTGACTGGGCTTATGATAGAGATGCACGTAGCCGCACAGGCTACATCTTCCTTGTTGGTGGGACTGTCATCTCATGGAAGAGTGGAAAACAGGGTTGTGTGGCGCGTAGCTCCAGTGAGCCTGAGTACGTTGTACTTGGCGCAGGTACGTGTGAGAGTATCTGGCTTTCCCGCTTGCTGTAGCAGCTTTGTGTACCCATTTGCTATACCACCCTACGTTGCGATAACCAGAGTACCAAGGGAATCGCTGAACATGATGGCATGCATCATTCACGCACTAAGCACATTAACATTGAGCATCACTTTGTGTGCGAGCGCATTGCCACAAGAGAGGTCCAGGTCGTCTAGGTCGACACGCATCAGCAGCATGCAGAATTTCTTACCAAAGCTCTTTGCAGTGGAATGTTCAAGGCTGTTGTGCATGCAGTTGCCTTCTTGCGTGCTCGTGATGCTGGTGGCTGATGTGACAGCTCTTTGTTCGTTCTTGCTGTCGTGAGTCCTCGTGTGGTGTGTGGGTTATTTGTCTGTGGGTCATGGGGGAATGTTGGTTGTGGCACACACGCAAGTGACCTCTTGTCTCCACTCACTCATGCACACTATCAGTGCAGGTGACTGAGTACTCTTGAAGCTGTGGGCCAAGTAGTGCTGGCACTCCTCCAAGGTGCAAGACTGGCGTGACCTCAGCCATGCTCAAGTCCTACCATGGAGACCCCCTGCTGTTCTCAGCATTTGGTGATGAGCCACATGGTGGCTAAAACATGAGAGGTTACATGAGAGATGCATGCTCCACATACGCTCGTGGTCGATGTGGATTCTGGTTCATGTGATTTGCATGTTGTGCTGGTTATCTTGTTCTTGTCTGGGTTGCTGATCCTGCGGGGCCACACGCTCAGTCGCTCTGAGGTGTGAGAAACGGCGGCGGCTTTTTAGCTGACCGGTCTGGTTCGACCCCGGGGTGGCGGCCGGGTCCCACTTCGAGCCTCTCGAGTGGGTGGCCCGGTCAACCGTGTGCTAAGAGCTTGCTAGCTCGTTACTCTCGTCACTCGTTCTCTCGTCACTCAAAACTAAGTGTTCCCCCACATCTCTATCACCCTGTCCCAACCATGGATACCATGTGGTCCTAGACTGTGTGTTTGAGGGTGAGTGGCGGCCTGTTGCCGCTACCTATACTACCCAGTGAACAAATTATATTGACACCCTGCCGAGAAAATTAAATACTAGAACTGCCCTGCCCAGTGGCTTCACCATGCTCAATCGAGCAAAGCGAGGTGGGGAAGGTCCATCCCTCCCCCTCGCGATTCTCCCTCCCACGCGAGAATCGCGATCGAGCGATGACTTGTTCTTATTTTTGACACGTAAATCCCCTGGTTTGATTTAGGGTTCACTATGTTTTGCGCAGGTAGAGCCCGTGCAAAACATGAAATCCTACATCAAACCAGGGGGGGTTGCGTGTCGAAAAAAATTGGTCATCGCTTGATCGCGATCGAGCGAAAACGCCCGTTTTCAACATCCGGCGGAAACGCCCTTTTTCTTCTTTTCCTTACTCGCAAACTGCAAAGGTTTTACAATCAAACCTTAACCAAANTCGCTCTGAGGTGTGAGAAACGGCGGCGGCTTTTTAGCTGACCGGTCTGGTTCGACCCCGGGGTGGCGGCCGGGTCCCACTTCGAGCCTCTCGAGTGGGTGGCCCGGTCAACCGTGTGCTAAGAGCTTGCTAGCTCGTTACTCTCGTCACTCGTTCTCTCGTCACTCAAAACTAAGTGTTCCCCCACATCTCTATCACCCTGTCCCAACCATGGATACCATGTGGTCCTAGACTGTGTGTTTGAGGGTGAGTGGCGGCCTGTTGCCGCTACCTACACTACCCAGCGAACAAATTATATTGACACCCTGCCGAGCAAATTAAAAATTAGAACTGCCCTGCCCAGTGGCTTCACCATGCTCAATTGAGCAAAGCGAGGTGGGGAAGGTCCACCCTTCCCCCTCGCGATTCTCCCTCCCACGCGCGAATTGCGATCGAGCGATGACTTGTTCTTGTTTTTGACACGTAAATCCCCTGGTTTGATTTAGGGTTCTCTATGTTTTGCGCAGGTAGAGCCCGTGCAAAACATCAAATCCTACATCAAACCAGGGGGGGTTGCGTGTCGAAAAAAATTGGTCATCGCTTGACTGCGATCTAGCGAAAACGCCCGTTTTCGACATCCGGCGGAAACACCCTTTTTTTTTCTTTTCCTTATTCGCAAACTGCAAAGGTTTTACAATCAAACCTTAACCAAACCCTACCCCAAATTACATTCAGGGTTTTAGGGTTTTACATTTGTGCAGGCTACTGCTGGGCCCCGCGGTAGCGGGGCCAGCAAGAGCCCTTTCAACGCATGGGGAGTCTCTGACCCCCCATGCGAACCATACGCAATCCNCCCCCCCCCCCCCCCCCCCCCCCCCCCAGGAACATTCACAAACCCCTCAAATGAGGGGTTTGGGAATGTTCAAAGAGATTGATGAGGTCGGCATGTCAACGTTACACTGCATGCAGCGTCAACATGCTGCATTTTCTCGTTGTTCATGGGTAAAACTGTAATATTCTCAGGTCAGTGGGTAGGGGAGTTTAATCTTTCCGAATGTCGGGTGTAGCGGGAGGGTTGCTTCGGCCCTCCCTCCTCACTGAAACAAGGGGTGGTTGCGACCACCCCTCGCGTCAGCGAGGGCTGGCCGACGGCCAGCTCTTCGCTGGCCGTTGGCCAACTGGCTGCCGACCGGCTGGGCGGTCCGGCGGCCGGCCAAGTGACCGGCCGGCCACCAGCTGGCCAGCCGCCAGCCGCCAATCGCGGCCTCGGCCCAATCGGCGGCTGAGGGGCCACGAGGGCCTCGAGGGCCTCGAGGGCGAGGCCTCGTGGCCTCGCGCCCTTGCCCCCCCCCCCTTGCCCTCCTTGCAAGCGAGCAAGCGAGGCCGAGGGATAGGGGGAGCGAGGGTGAGAGCGAGGGCGAGGGAAGCGCACGAGAGGAGTCGGCGCAAAGTCGCCAATCGTGCCTCGCACGCAATGATTTCACGCCGACGCATCAAGAACAAAACTCGAGTTTGTTTAGGACGAACTATGAGTTTTGAAACCGGAAAACTCAGGCAAATATACGAGTTTGAGGTAAAAACCCCCGGTTTGGGTCCCAAAACCAGGGATAAGGTTAAAAACAAAAACGGGCCTCCGGAGACTCAAAATATTTGAGTCTCTCTGCTCAGGGTCGTTGATGAGAATTGTCCCTCAGTCCTGCAAAGGGGGTAAACCCCTGACGCAGACTAAGGACGTGATTCTGCGAACTTCGACGATGACTTCAAAGCAAGAGCTGGAGGCTCGACCCGTTGCAGTGGTTCTCAGAGCCAGACGACCCCCGCGACTAAGGGTTCAACGAAAACGGCGGCTACGCCATATATAAAACGCCGCCAGCAGCTACAAGCAACAACAAAAAGTCTAGAAGGGACTACGTCATCCATACTTCACGGATTGAAGCACCGTGAAGTGCGTTGGACAGCTGGAAAAAATCTCTATCTGTTGGAGTCACTTCCTTCAGCCTTTCCTTGCTTCCAGAGGACTAGGGAAATTTTTGTGGTGCGGGGTGGGAAGTTCCTACTTTCAAAAGGCACAAAATCCTCCCCATTTTCAAGGCTCTTTCAAAACTCCTTCATCCAAAAATTGGGACAGTGCCCCTTTCCAAGCTTAGAGACTCTCACGGCCTGAGAGCACCCTAAAATGAAGGAAGGTGACACCTTGAAGATTTTTCATGGCTCGCCAACGCCGCTTTCTCAAAGGAGACGCTGTCCAAGAACGCGAGAGGCTTCAAGGAGCGTGAAGAGAAGACCAAGGAAAACAAGAAGACAAGAGGAAGACAAGAAGTTAGAAGAAAGAGTGAAAGACTTGGTAGGAATTGTTAGGATTCCTCTTGTCACTCTTTGCTCTTGTTTTGTGAGCGGCACTCACATTCCTCCTCATTCCATTGTCTTGTAATTTTCTGTTTTCCTAGGTCCTAGTCCTTGCCAATCACCGTGAGTCACAGTTTAGGAAGACTAGTTTCAAAATCCACGCCCTTGTGCCAATGTGGCGGCCTAGGAAAACAGAAAGTAAATTCATGATTGCCTCACCGATCGTGAGAGCAAGATCTTAGGAGGCGATTTCTCCTCAAAGTTGTGGGGTGATCCTCACAACAATCTTCACGTGCTAGTTGCACGAGAAACGAGATGGCAAGTGCCGGACTGTCCAAGATCAACAAGGGGAAGGTGGTGACGTTCGCACCACACGCCCTCGGCGGACTCCAAATTTTGGAAGCCGCCGCCGTGAACGGTTACCAACCCAAAGGCAACCATGGATCGTGATCATCGCTATCGTCATACGCCAAACTCGAGCCGATTTCTCGAGAAGGATAAGGCACCCGCTGCATCGCCTAAAGCTGCCGACGGCAGCGAGACTGTCGAGAGCAGCAAGAGCGCTGAAAGCAGCCACACAGGAAGTTCTTGCAAGAACGAGCCGGACGACGTTATCGCGAAGGCAATTTGCAATGACCACCATAGACTTGAGGATTTTGCTGCTAGGATGGTGGGCCGACTCAAGATCAGCACCGGCAGTGGAGGTACGGCACCACTTAGAGGAGTGGGGATGGATCCCCCTTCCTACGATGTGGCCGCAATAGAGCAGGACAGCGCCCACTCGAGCGTCGTCGCTGACGACAGTCTCCTTCGAAAGGTGGGACTCCTTGGAGGCGTGTACGCAAATCGTACCCTCCTGTAGTGGGTAAAGGTGCACAAACAACGTGAGGCCCTGGAGGCTATCATCGATGCTCTAACGACATCAGAGCTCAAGTTCGCTTTTTCCAACCTGCTGGCCCACGTCGGGCAGAACATCACGGACCTCAACCGTGATCTCCAAATGCAGCGCCTGGCCTTCCATGAGGCAAGCCACTGATGCAACGACCTCGATAAGGTGTTGGAGAGCGTGACCCAAGCGCAGATGCAACAGCAAGCGCAGCACGCCACAGTTGTAGATGCCACTGCCGGTTGCAGCGACGACCTATCTACCTTGATGACTTCGGGACCGGTCATGAACATGTCCTTCCTCCACAGTGTAGAGATCTTCTGGAAGGGCATGAAGCTGACCGATTGGCTGAACCACATGGAGCACGTCCTACGCGTCCAAAAGGCTCCACTCAGTCAGTGGGACGACTTCGCCACGACGCAACCTGAAGACAAGCTCTTCAAGTACGTGGTGAAGGAGTAGAGTGAGCAAGGGTCTCACCTTGAGTGGCAGCCCATGCCGTGGGAAGCCTTATGCGCAATCATGCATAAGAAGTGTACCCAGCGTGAGGAGGCGCAGCGCACATTCCACAAGATCAAGGACTTTAGGCAACTGGATACCTCGCTTGAGGCCTACTTGAGCGAGTTTACCGCGCTCGTGGAGGAAGCCAAAATCTTCACCGAGAGTGACGGTACCCAGACCTTCAAGTACCCAAAGTGCTTGCTGCTGGAGTACTTACGCGATGGTCTTGCCAGCAAGAAGCTAAAGGACAAGACCACCACAACCGCAACGGGCCAAGCTTGGACAAGCTGGAGGGCGTTGCGACACAACATGATCGAAGTGTATTCGGCGAACCCGAATCACTACTCAGATGCACGACCGAACGCGCGTGCACCGTAAGGCCGCAATGCACGCATGGAGGCTGAAGGGGCTGGAGGGACAGCCGAGCAGCGGGGCGAGATCAAGGGCAAATAGCCAGTAAACCCCTTAGCCAAGAATCCTGGTGGGAACANCGACAATGACGAGCTACATGTGGCGCGCGACCGTCGTAACACGGCCTTCCGCGAGGGACTCTGCCACAACTGCATGCATCCCGGACACTTCAAGGCTCAGTGCCCTGAGGCTACTGGTGGTGGATAGGAGGCCGCGGCGTTAGCCGTAGTAGTAGCACCTTGTGGAGAGGGTGTAGCAGGAGGCCGCGGACAGGGCCATGGACAGGGTCGCGGTCGAGGCAATGGGCCCAGCCGTGGTAACGGACAAGGCCGTGGGATGGGTTTTCCTCACCCCTCAGTGACGTTAGTGAGGACGACTCAGGGTTAAAAATGGATCACGATTGTGGGTTCATGTTTTCAAATGAAGATGTTAAACAATTTGAGTTTTTGACGAGTTCAAATTTCTCCATTTTTTTCTCCCCTCTCATTGAACCTCATTCCACACTTGCTGATCAACATTGCCCACTAAATCTTGCATGACCGGATGAGAACCGAACTTGCTTAGTGATGGCAACACCGACCACTGTGCACGAATTGTGTAACACAATGATTGAAGAAAACTCCCTCAAAGCACTGAGTTCAATCACGTTCACGGTGCCTTTAGTCGACGATTTTGACCCAGTGAATTTTAAAGACTGGAAGGTGCTAGCAGAATGTACAAGTGCCTACAAGATGTGGACTAGAGTAAGTGAATCATGGGAGTTACGGTGTCCGTTGTTTAGATTTTGTGTTCATCACAAACTCGGCTTGCCATCGTCAAGCATGTTCACTCGGAAGAGTGGAGGCAACATGACGATGTTGTTCAAAGGACACCTAGCTGGTACTCCCGTGAACGTACTTGCTAACACTGGAGGAGACAACTCCTTTGTTAGCCTTGGCTTTATCCAACAGGTTGGCCTGAAGTACAAGCCATCGAATGGCGTAGTTGTTGTCGGTGACAACGGTACGGTACCCATGATCGGTACTTATAAAGCAAAAGTTTGTATTCAAGGATACACACCGAGTGTCACGTTGAAAGTACTCAACCTTCTTGATCTGTTTGACGTGGTGCTAGGTGATCCCTGCTTCCGTGAAAACAAGGCTCTAATGTGCTTTGAATCAAAGCGTTTGATCCTCCAAAAAGGAAAGTGTCGCTTTACATTGATTCGGAGTACAAAATTATCGCCGACCCGACTCCATGCTAGCTTGTCTACGATGCAGGTCAAGAGACGTATTCAACAAGGTTCTCGATACTTCTTGGCTCAGCTATAGAAAGTGGAGGATGACGTGAAGGAAGACACGCCACAAGAGGTCAAATCTCTATTGGTGGAGTTCTCGGATGTATTCCAAGACCCACGGGCTGGGCTTCCCCCAGAAAGACACATGGGGTACACGATTCTGCTACAACTGGAGACAACTCCTCCGTTCAGACCCATGTATCGCCTTAGTCCAACAGAAAGGCGAGAAGCCGAACGCAAAATCAAAGAGTACCTTGCAAAAGGGTGGATCAAGCCAAGTAGCTCGCCGTACGGTGTATTGATCCTTTTGTGAACCAAAAGGACAGTGTTTTACGCATGTGCGTAGATTACCGGGTGTTGAACAAGGTGACCGCGAAAAATCGATTCCCCTTACCGCGTATTGAGAACCTTTTTAACCAACTCCAAGGGGAGAAAGTGTTTTCGTCCTTGGATTTGTCCCAAGGGTACCATCAAATCCGCATCATGGAAGATGATGTTCCAAAAACTGTATTTCAAACGCACATGGGACACTATCAATTCAGGGTGTTATGCTTCGGGCTAACGAACGTCCCGGCAACCTTCCAAGGAGAAACAAACCGAACGATCGCCAAGCAACTCGGTCAGTTTGTCTTGGTTTACCTGGACGATATCCTGATTTTCTCTAAATCAATGGAAGAGCACATAGAACATCTACACGAAGTCCTCGCAATTCTTCGGAAAACATTTCTATGCATAAGTCAGCAAGTGGAAGTTTGCAAAAGATGAGCTCGAATATCTTGTACACATCGTCGGCAAGGAAGGCATCCATGTCGACCCACGAAAGGTCCAAGCCGTTATAGACTGGCCACACCCGGAAAATGTTGGGCAGATTTGGTCATTCCTCGGCCTTGCAAACCAATTTCGACAGTTTATGCAAGGGTATTCGACCCTGGTAGCACCGCTACCCAGGCTCACACGAAAAAACGTGCACTAGGAATGGACATCTGATTACGAGAACGCTTTTCTCAAAGTCAGGGAGTTCCTATCCACAACGCCCGTCCTAGCTCTTCCGGATCCATCGCAACCGCAGGAGATTCGATGTGATGTGTCGGTAGTAGGACTCGGAGTCGTCCTCATGCAGAATGGTCACCTAGTTGCGTATGAGAGCCGGAAGCTCATCCCCACGGAAATGCGGTACACGACTGGGGATCAAGAGCTCCTTGCGATAGTACACGCTTTCAAAATATGGCATTGCTACCTCAAGGGTGCTGAAGGGGGTGTGACGCTCGTGACTGACCATTAGTCTATTGGTTTTTTTCCAAACGAAAGGGAACCTATCAACACAACACACGCATTGGAGCGAATACCTGAGCCGATTCTCNTTCTGTAAATAGGATCCGGGTGGGAAACCATGTGGATTCTTGGTTTCAAAACTATCAAAATCTGGACAAGTACGGCTTGGTGGAGGCCACATGAATCTTCTGGCGCGGAGAACAAGTTGTTGTGCCAAACTCGGGAGACCTTCGAGCAAAGATTATCTCCTACTTCCACGACCCGCCGGTCGCAGGTCATGTGGGACCTCGAAAGACCGGACAGGCACTCTCGAACCACTATTGCTGGCCAGGATGGATTGTCGATGTCCGTAAGTATTGCATGACATGCGACCCATGTCTTCGGAATAAGGCTAGTAACAAGAAGCGTGCTGGACTCCTCCAACAACTTCCCACTCCTGGGACTCCATGAGAGTGCGTCAATATGGACTTCATTAGTGGTCTTCCGGACACGGCCCGTGGTCACGATATAATACTTGTGGTTGTGGATATTTTGACGAAGATGACACACTTCATTCCTACAACTACTGACGTGAACGCGGAGGAGACCGCTCGTCTCTTCTTTGAGGATGCCGTAAAGTACCACGGCTTGCCATTGCGCATTATCTCCGTTCAAGATAAAAAATGTGCTAGTAATTTCTTGCAAAAGATGCAGGGCTACTTCGGCGGTATGTTGCACATGTCGACAGCGTTTCACCCTCAAACTGACGGATAAACAAAGCGCATGAACCACACTCTAGAACAAATTCTCCACATGTATGTGGACCCTGCCATGCATGAATAGGACAAATTCCTTGCACCGACAGAGTTTGCGGTGAATAACTGGTGAACGAGTCTACAGTTCACACCGTTTGTGTTGAACAGTGGTCGGCATCCAATGGTGCCCTCTTCATTCATGAAGAGCAAGAGTGTAGGAGGACAGGTTCTTTCTGCTCAAGCATTTGTTGAGCGCATGGTCTCCTTGTTACAGGAGGCGAAGGGTCACCTTCAAGCTGTTAGGCATATGCCGACAAAAGTCACCGTGAGGTCTCGTTTGACATCGGTGACAAAGTGTTTTTTAGCACTAGAAACATATGGCTGAAGTCGCCAAGGGCACGAAAACTTCTATCGAAATGGATTGGGTCGTTTCCCATCGTTGCACGCATCGGGCCAGTGGCATACCGATTGCTGCTTCCACCGAGTATGAAGATACATGACGTAGTTCATGTGAGCCTGTTGGCTCCGTACACGGCAGAGGGAATCGTTTAGCCACCACCGGCAGTCCTTGCTACCGATGGACAAATGACGTTTTGCGCCTACTTCAGTACCGAGAGCATACTCTCCGGTCGCAGGTTATAAGGGAATACCTTATTCATAGGGTCGGGTGTGGACCTGAACATAACTCATGGGAGCCCGAATCTCGGTTGCCCACAGGGGCGGTCAACGAGTATTGGAGCGAGCGGACAGCTCGCAATGATCGACGCGTGTCAGGGGGCACCACCTAAACGTGGAAAGAAAAAAGTGAACAAAATTCTCGCAGTGCGGCATTCATGGATGCAACCATAGGAGGTTGGGGACGCCCAACATGGTTTCTGTGCGGACACTCTGTTGGTTTTTTGTGCTCATTGTGCTCTGTTGTGTCCTCCCGGCTTGTGTACATCGGCGGGCAGATGACTGACGGCGATACTCGATGCCGATGGAGTGTTGTCCGGTGGAGCCGTCGCACGCTGAGGTCGTCTCGCGGTTCGCTGGAGCCTCCTCTCTCCGGCGACGTGTTCAGCTCCATCGGCAGGCGTCCTCGGCGGTCGCACCGCCCGCAGTCACTGCCGCCGCAGTCGCTGTCTGCATGCGCCCAGCGCGTACTGTCATGCCTGCGTCGTCATGCACTGCCTAGGGTCCCATTTGCATGTTGCATGGCCCTGTTTGGTAGCATAAACCGTCGTGGGCACTATCTGGGTTTAGGCTGCCATAACTCCTCACTACTATTCTTCTAGCAGATTCTGACTGCACGGCTGCGTTTGCAGCGTCGGTGTTATGGTATGGTCCAGTTTTCAGGCAAAACGGACGACGCCCGGGCTTTGGGCTGCCGGCTGCCTGGCAGGCCTCACCGAGAAAACCTGCCAGCCTGAACTGAGCTATTTTCTGATTGGCTGATGAACTGAGTAACAAGCTCTACAGAGCTGGGGAGGGGGCTAGAACTTGGAGGGGTCCCCCATTGCTGTTCATTCTTCATTCCTAATCAGTCATTATCAGATTTCAGCTGCTTTCAGGCGCTAACTCTAGCGCGCACGTTTCTGAGTAACAAAACCCAGAGCTTCCAGAATTAGACTCTTGAGCAGCATACTGAGGGGGCAGCTGACTTAAGCAACGAGCGTGGAAGCCCGCACGCTGCATCAACAACACTTCTGCCCCAACCTGCTGTCTAGTTTCTCATTTGGTATCAGAGCCAGAGCGTAGCAGCTACAGCAGCAGACTGACGTACAGGTGCGAGACAACGCCGGCGGACTCCCATACGCGCCAGTGCAGGGGAAATGCTGCCGGATTTTTTCCGGCAGCATTGACCCGCCTGGTGGCGGCGTCAAAGTTTTTCCCACGGCCACTGCGCCAGGGGAAATGCTGCCGGATTTTTTTCCGGCAGCACTGGCCCCCACGCTAGAAGCAAGGGAGTGAGCGGCCGACCACGCGAGGCACCTGCTGACGACGGCGCAAGGCATTGACGTCCTCAGGTGTGACTGAACGCAGCAGCCAGCAGCAGCAGAAGCAGCTTGCCGCGGCAGCGAGCAGTCGCAGCAGCGGCCAGCAGCAGCAGCAGATAGCAGCGACTGGCAGCAGCAGCAGCTCGCAGCAGCAGCAGCCCGCAGCAGCAGCAGCCGGAAGCACCAGCAGCTACAGCGAGCAGCAGCCTGCAGTAGCAGCTGCTCGCAACAGCAAGCAGCAGCAGCAGCAGGCGGCAGCAGCAGCAATGGCAGCAGCTGCACCAGGCGACAGCAGCAGCAGCAGGCGGCAGCAGCTGTAGTAGCTTGCAGCAGCTGCAGCTGCAGCACCCCGCAGCAGCAGCTGCTGCAGCTGTGAGCAGCTAGCTGCTCGCAGCGAGCAGCGAGCAGCCAGCTGCTCGCAGCGAGCAGCGAGCAGCCAGCTGCTCTCTACGAGCAGCCAGCTGCTCGCAGCGAGCAGCAAGCAGCCAGCTGCTTGCAGGGAGCAGCGAGCTGTGAGCTGCGAGCTCCTCGCAGCGAGCAAGCAAAACCAAAAAAAAGAAAAAACAACAAAAAACGCAGCAGCCACAGCAGTAGCAGCAGCAGCAGTAGTAGCAGCAGCAGCAACAGCAGCAACTACAGCAGCAGCAACAACAACAACAACAACAACAGCAGCAGCTGCTGCAGCAGCAGCAGCAGCAACAGCAGCAGCAGCTGTAGCTGCAACAGCATCAGCACCAACAGCAGCATCGGCGGCCCCAACATTCGTCGCTGCTGACGTCAGCACCCCTCTACTGACGTCACTACTGACGTCACTGCTGACATCATCTACAGAAAAAAAAACAATAAATGATTAAAAAAAGGACGGTGAAAGGGAAAAGGGGGAATGCCAAAGGAGTGGGTAAACTTACCACTCCCCCAACCTCTTGTTGAAGCAGCAACACAAAGAACAAAAAAAAAAAAACAGACACCAAGCCATGGCTGGTAGTCCACGCGAGGGGGGGTCCTCCTCTGATGGGGAGACCCCCACCCCTCCTTTCTTGCAGCGATTGCTACAGCAGCAGCAGCAGCAGCAGCACCCGCCGCCGTTGTTGCAGCAGCAGCAGCCGCCGCCGCAGGACCAGCAGCTGCCGCCGCCGCCGCCATTGCTGCAGCAGCCGCCGCCATTGCAGCAGCAGCAGCCACCGCCTCTATAGCAGCAGCCGTCGCCGCTACAGCAGCAGCCGCCGCCCATATAGCAGCAGCCACCGCCGCTGCAGCAGCAGTAGCCGCCGCCTCTACAGCAGCAGCCGCCACCGCCGCTGCAGCAGCAGCCACCGCCCATACAGAAGCAGCCACCGCCGTTGTAGTAGCAGCAGCAGCCGCCCCCTCTACAACAGCAGCCGCCACCGCTACAGCAGTAGCAGCCGCCGCCCATACAGCAGCAGCCACCGCCTCTACAGCATCAGCAGCCGCCGCCCTTACTACAGCAGCAGCAGCCCACTAGTAACGTTGGCGGCACCCCTCACCCACTTGTTTCTCTTCAGTAACAACTCGCCGCCTTGACACAGCAGCTTTCGGCGCTACAGCCAGTCGCCTCCCAAACCGCCACCAGTGCGCTGCCGCCGTTCGTCCCTCCAGGGCACGCTAGCCCCGCGGTGTCCGCCGCCACCTACTACTTAGCACAACAACAGACTCAGCGCCAACGGCAGACAGTGACCTCCGTCCTTGGCCCCACTCTGGGTGCCGGCCGTAGGCAAAAGGACTTTGAGATGCCGCCACCGCCGCTTCAAGCCGGCGAGCAGTTCCGGAGCTGGGAGCTCAGCTTCCGGATCTGGGCGTAGGGGGAGGGTTTGTGGGCCTACTACACCCTCCCCTACGACTCCACCCAGGCCGACCAGCTATATGACGCTGGTCGCGCCGTCCGCGCCCTTGTACCCGTCGCCCCTCCAGCTTCCCGCCTTGCCCTGGAGCCCTTCCTCGGCGACTTCACCGCTGGCGCCATCCCAGACCCGGCAGCCGCCTGGCACGTTCTCACCAGACCCCATCGCCTGTCCAGCGACGCTGAGATCAGCCGCCTGCTCCGGGAGTTCAACTCCCTTCACATGGAGGACGCCGAGACGGTCACTGCCTACTGGCAGCGAGCGGAGGACATCCTCTGTCGACTCGGCAAGTCAGCTCCACCCCCACTGTCCGTGCTCCTCACCATCAAGCGCGGCGCCACCAGCGCATACGCTGACGTCTTCGTCCACTATCCTCGGGACGTCCTCACCACCATGGAGGCCCAGGGCACTCTCATGCCTTGGGCATACGAGCTCTTCCTCCGCATTGAGGAAGCTCGCCAGGAGTCCCAGCTCCATCGCGCGGAGGCCCTTGCATTCCCTGCCGTCACCACCCCTGCCGTTACCTCCGTGGCCGTTGCCTCCCCCGTCGCAGCTACCTCATCGCCCTCAGGGAAGAAGAAGAAAAGCCGGAACAAGAAGGGCAAGGGTCCATCGCAACAGCAGCAGCAGCAGTCGTCGACCGGTACCAGCGGTAGTAGCTCAGTCTGCCACAACTGTGGCCAGCCTGGGCACGGATGGTACACGTGCCCTCTTCAGACGGACGAGGCCCGCGTCATCACCACCATGCGATGCCAGCGGGAGCACCGCCTCGCCTCTGCCGCCGTCGCTGCTGCTGGTCCCACCACTTCGACCTCGTCCAGCACTTCTCCCACTCCGACGACTCCACCTGTCCGGCAGCCACCCGCGCCGCAGCAGTACTACCCGCAGCACACGGCCCAGCAGTTCTACCCTCAGCCGTTGGCACCTCCACTGCCCTCATCGGCCCCGTCACCCTACTACTCGGGCTCCGGTGCTGTCACTCCGCATTCTGTCTACACTCCTAGGCCGTCATCCCGAGAGCGTCAGCTGGAGCAGTTCATCGCGCCCCAGCTTGGCCTCCCTCGCCCTCCTCCCCAGGGAAGTGCGAGTTGCATCACCTCCTGCCCTCCCGCCCATCCCTACATGACTGAGACTGAGCTGCGGTCGTGTCCAGTCTCCTCGTCTGTCTCGTCGTCTCCCGTGATCTCATGCACCCCCCTCCTTGACGACATTGCATGACTTGACGACTGGCAGTCTCGTTTCGCGCCTCCATCCACCGTGTCCGCGTCCCTCGCGTGTTGCCATGTGACTGTGACTGATCTGGCGACCCCTGTCTAGGACCCTGCTGAGACTTGGATCATCGACTCCGGGGCCACGCATCACATGATGGCATCTCGCGAGGCCTTCAGTATGCTCGGTCCCGTCGGCGATGTCTCCGGTGTTCGGACAGGCTCCGGACAGGTGTTGCCGGTCCGTGGAGTAGGCGTTGTTCGTTTCCGTGGACCGGCCGGTGACATCTTTTTGACCAATGTTCTCTTCGTCCCTGGTCTCGAGCTCAGCCTCCTGTCCGTGACTGCTCTTGACCGCATGAGCATGGACGTTGTGCACTCACGTGGCGTCGGCACTGTGTCGTTGCGTCCGTCGGGTCTTGTCGTACTGCACGCCGCCGCCTGTGGCAACTTGTCGCACGTTCCCCGCCTCGCTTCTTCCCCTCCCATCTCCTCCCCGTCGGGTGCCACCGGTCATGTGTTCGTCACCAGCACGCTTTCTCCTCAGCACACCCGCCTCTTGCACCGCCACCTTTGTCACGTCCACTCTGCCGCAGTAGAGAGCATGCTCCGCACCCAACCGGCCAAGGGCCTTGATCCGGAGACCTTCCCTCTCCCATGCCCCACTGAGTGCATTGACTGCGCTCAGGGCAAGGTGCACCGGTCCAAATACCCCCTCTCTTCCTCACGGGCGTCCGCCCCCCTTGACCTTATCCACTCGGACGTCATGGGCCCTCTCCCCACTGAGTCCGTCGGCGAGTATGGCCGTTATGTCCTCACTCTGACGGACGACTACTCCCGTTACCGTTGGGTCTTCTGCCTTCGGTAGAAGAGCGATGTCGCCCGGACCATTCAGGACTGGCTAGTCCTCGCGGAGCGCGAGTGTGGCCGCTCCCTGCGTTGCTTTCGCTCTGATCGCAGTGGCGAGTACCTGGGTGAGGCCGCGACCTTTCTCGCCTCCCGCGGTATTTGCCATGAGACGTCTGCGCCCTACACACCCGCCCAGAACGGCGTCTCCGGGCGGTGGAACCCCACCATGGCCGACGCCGTCCGCACCATGCGGGTCGAGTCAGGTCTCTCCGATGGCTTCTACTTTGAGGCCATGGCCTACATGACCTGGGTCTGGAACAGGGTTCCTCACGATCCCCTTCCCCGCCAGTCCACGCCCTATCAGCACTGGTGCGGTTGGTGCGCTGACCTCCGCCCGGCTCGCGTCTGGGGCTGCGTAGCCGTTGTGTGGCTGCCCGCCCCACAACAGAGTAGCAAGCTTGCCCCCCGCGGACGCCCCTGCACCTTTCTCGGTGTGTCTCGTCAGTCCAAGGCCTAGCGCTTCTGGGACCCATCCCGACACTGCATCGTCAAGTCCCGCGATGCCCTCTTTTTTGAGGACCTTTTTCCCTGCGACCTCATCCGCTCCGGCTCGTCCGTGTCCCTCCCGTCGCGTGGGGGAGCTGTGAGTCCGTCCTCCGTCCTGCCGCTTCCGGGTGACACATCACCCCGTCCCTCTGAGCCGGTAGCCCCGGTCGCGGCCGCTGGCCCCTCCGAGCCAGCTGACCCAGTCGCGTCTACTGTCCCCTCCGGGCCGGCAGCCCCAGTCGCGTCCGCTGGTCCCTCCGGGCCGGCAGCCCCGGTAGCGTCCGCGAGTCCCTCCGGGCCGACAGCCCCCAGTCGCGTCTGCCGGCTCTTCCGGGCCGGCAACCCCAGTCGCATCTACTGGCCCCTCCGGGCCGGCAGTCCCAGTCGCGTCCACTGGTCCCTCTGGGCCTGCAGCCCCAGTTGCGTCCGCTGGTCCCTCCGGGCCGGTAGTCCCAGCCGCCTCCGATGGTTCCCCCGGGCCGAAGTCTCCAGTCACGTCCGCTGGCCCCTCCGAGCCAGCAGCCCCAGGCGCGTCCACTCGCCCCTCTGGGCCGGCAGCCCCAGCTGCGCCCGTTGGCTCCCCTGGCCCAGCAGCGCCTGTTGCGTCTACTGGCTCCTCCAGACCAATAGCACCGTCCGCCTCCGTCGGCCCGTCGGACTCAGCACCACCCTCTGCCCGACCGCGCTACACACGTGGCCCAGGCGGCAGCCTCCGACCTCGGCCAAGTGTGAGCGCGCAGACTATCGCTCCCCGTTCCGTTGCGCCTCGACCCTCTGTGGCTCAACGTGTTTCCTCCACTCCCACGGTCGTGAGTGGAGACCCTGGCACAAAGGCTCTCGGCCTGACCACTTCTGCCATTATCGCAGACCTTCACTCAGGCTCTGCATTGGGGTACGCCATGCTTCTTCACGAGCATCGGCATGCTGTCGTGGCCGCACTC